>BHFT01065778.1:0-15960 GCA_004320025.1 Laticauda laticaudata | reverse complement strand
AACGGATGGCAAGTGTTTTTCTCCATTTTACATCCTCTTTCCATCCATTGGTGCAGTGTGACAGGGGCTTTAGAAAGGCATGCTGACCAGAAATTCTGAAAATTTTACTTCAGTATATATCATTCTTATATGAATAGGATTTAAGGCAAGTATACTGACTATGTTTAGATTCTCTAGTCTGATAGTGTAATTATAATGTGGGTGGGGAACCAACTTCAAGAAAACATTTTACATTTGATTTGAAATCTCTTTCCTTTTATACATTTCCTCTGATTTATCCTACTTTACTTTATTTGTCTTATTTAAAACAAACAAGCCAGAAATTGAAATAAACTACTTTTGTATTGCAACAACAGCTGTTTAGATTTAGTGCAATTCCAAAGTAAAAATATTAACAGCTTAGATAGCAACGTTGTTTAAAGGAACAATACATTGTTCCTTTATCATGCATTGAGTAAAGGAACACAAGCTCCCTCTGGCAGCAATATGTAGTACTGATCGAAATTACTCTTGCAAGAAGAAATTAATGATATAAGATCTAAAAAAGCAATGAAAGAAAAACTGAAAATCCATTGATGTACTGGAAAATATGAACTTTTCATTGAGAAAGAAAGCTCCCTTATTTCCAAACAAGAAACTATCTTTCAAATTGCCATCTCGTTAAAAATATGTCATCTTTACTGATGAACATAGTTTTATATTCTCTATACGGTTGAAAAATAAATCAGTAAAAAGTAGTGAACCATAGTTTTTTAAATTGCTATTACAGTTACGATTATTATTTCTTAGGCAAATGAGATTGTCATACTTCAATCATCCCCAAACTCCATTTACAAACTCCACACTACCTTTCCCAAGAATTATTATCATCCTTCTGTGGAAATCATAGCAGTAGTGACTGCTTGGTTTCCAATAAAAGGTAAATCATGTGGGAAAACTGTGTCATGATAACAAATTTCTAGAATGAAGTCTGTTTCAGTACAGTTATCTTCTATGGAGGAGTATCTTCTGTTTCAGTCTATTTCAGTATCTTCTATGGAGAAGGCAGTTTGCCAGCACAAATAGGTTCATGCTTATCCATTTGGTCTCTGAAAAGAACAAAGAAAAGAGATATGGTAAACTAATGTTTGAAAATACATTCCATAACTATAATGTGAATAATACAATTATTTTTTTCCAATGTATAAATGAATTACACTGAATTACTGGATGAAAATTAGATGACATGAATTTGACCAGAGAATACCCAAATGACAATGGGGAAAAAACTGATCCCAGATATAAGTTTCACTAAACAGCTGGCAAGCAGGAAGAGCTAACATTTTTAAATGATGAAATCAAGTGTACAAGAATGAAAAAATAATTTTAAAACTATGCTAATTACTTAAACATATGCCAGATTTTAGTCCAAAATTGGACTATATGTGAACAGAACATGGTAGCAATAGATTATAACAATCTACCGGCTAACAAAAATGTGAATTTTGCAGTACCTATTTTTTTCTTCAATTACAAAATATATGTCGATCTTGTAAATGCAGACAGTACAGAATTGCATGATGCTGTTTCCCCTCTACTTATTCAGCAGCAATTGTATTTTCCAAAATTACTGCCACTAATATCCTGTACTGTGCATACAAAGGAGGCTGCAGTAGAGATCCTTGCCATTCTTCCTTTCATACTACTTACATATACAAATTTCATTCATGTAATTTGGACTAGTTTATGTTTACATTTTATGCTAGAAAGGAGTAGAGCAGATGTCGCACTACTGAGGAAATAATTTTATTTTATTTTATTTATAAGTAGCAATGTTATTAAAGTGTGCATGTTAGCTTGTCAGGTCTCAGCCAAATAAAGTGGTCTTAGTGACTAATGCATTGTAAAGCAACAATACATTGTTTGTTACATCTTGTATGTTGTGTAAATCACATCAAAGCCTATATTGGGAAATAAGGATAACTTTGAGGGAGAGCTGGAGGAGTTGTAACCAGGTGCGGGCTGCAAAATTTTTAGCAATTGGTTCTCTGCCCAGTTGCTGGGTGGGCATGGCCATGATAGGCTTGGCCTAGTCAGCCTCCTGCACAATGAGGGGGCATTTTCTCTCTCCCCAGGCTCAGGAGGCTTCCGTCGAGCCTCTGGGAAACAAAAACAGCCTCCCCATCCTCTGTAGGTCCTCCAGACACAAGAAACGTTTCTGGCCTTCTGGAACTTCTGGAAAGTCCATTTTTCACCCTCCCTGAGCCTCCGTGTGGGCCCTGTACTTACCTGACATCCAAAATGGGCTGCATGGGTACTCCTGGGAAGGGTGGGCTGGGCAGGACTGGGCTGGGCCAGCCAGGAGTGGAATTTGCAGGATCACCAAACTGCACAGAATCTTAGTTAGAGGATCACCTGAAGCCATGTGAATCCACAGCAGGATTTGAAAGCAGGAATGGAGTTTTATAAAATATTTCAGACTTGACTTTATCTAGTTCTTCTCAACAAAAAGGCAAGAAGGTCCATTCAAACTTACAAGGTTCTGTTATTGTAAGTCTATAATAAAGTAGTTTTAGTATTCATGACCAGTGTTCAAGTCTGAAATACATCTATATCAAAGGTGAAAGTGTGTTGAAGATATTTGGGGGGAGAGGGGTCAGGTAAAGGATAAAAGAACAGCAGCAGCAGCAAGCAACCAGGCAGATTGACTTAAGCCCATTTCCCACTGCACCAACGGATGCAAAGAGGATGTAAAACGGACAAAAAATCTTGCCATCTGTTTGAAAACGCGATGCATCCGTTCTGTACTCACTGCGTACGTCTTTCATATGCTCTATCCGTCAAACATCCATCGACTGCTATTTCATCCATTCAAAAAGTTTTCAGCTGCACAAAACTTTTTGAGTGGATAAACTTTCCGCCGCGTACGATGTACATCCACAACACATACGGGCAACAAACGTTCTACGTCCATTGTCATCCATTACACGTCCGCTGTATCCTCTCAGCATCCTCTGGCCATCCCCTCAACTCACATCCACTGCAGCTGAAAGCGGAAAGAGGGAGGAAGCGAAAGGTACATGGAACGTCCACACAGCGTTAGTAGCACGGACATAGAAAGGATGTAAGCGATGCATCTAGTATATAAAGCATTAAAACAGACAAAACGTTTGTATATGGGACGTATCTCAATATTTAGGATGTCTAGAGTATGCTAGAGGTATATGACACCTAGTGGAAAACCGATATTTCCTATAAAAAGGTGAGGAAATCATCTGGATCTCACTTTCAGACCAGCAGCCCTGCTGTGCGACTCTGCACCCTGCTCTTGCTCTTCCACATCATCCATTGATCTTCACCATGGATCATCACACACTCCTTATGGCAGCTGCCATCATTCAACACCAGAACCAAGCCCTCTTCAGAATTTTCACCTTTTCTACGCAAGGAGAAGAAGGAGACATCCAAGAGCTGTGTGGGTCTGACGATGGACCGTGAGAAGAATGGAGTTTGGACTCTATGACAAGCTGATGTGGCTGAGGAAGTGAAGACCTCATGCATTCCAGCACTTCATAGAGATGCCACCAGCCATGTATAAATTGTGGAACGTCTGAGACCAGGTGACTAAGCCGAGCACTAACTTCTGTCCCAGCCTGGACCCTGGACTGAAGGTGGCACTGACTCTGCGCCACCTGGCCTCTAGAACCACATACAGAAACATGCAGTATGCCTAGATGCCACACAACACCATCAGCAAAATGTCAGAGAAGTGGTGCCGCGACATCTCGAAGAATATCACTGGAGGAGCTCCTCCAGTGTCCCACCACTGAAGCGCGGAGGAAAGTTTCAGACAGTGGTATCAGAGATGGAACTTTCCCTACACCGTTGGAGCCATAGATGGGAAGCACGTGGCCTGCAAAGCTCCAGTCAACTCAGGGTCCTCTTATCACAACTACAAGGGCTTCTTCAGTATCATCCTCTTTGCCATGGTTGATGCTGACTACAAGTTCATGTACATCGATGCTTCAGGCAACGGGTCTGCTTCAGATAGCCAGGTATATAACACCAGTGACCTCAAGATGGGCTGGAACGCAACTTCATCATGGGTTTTTCCAGATCCAGACCCCCTACCCAATGACACACAAGATGTGC
The DNA here is from genome assembly GCA_004320025.1 of Laticauda laticaudata. Lineage (NCBI taxonomy): Eukaryota > Metazoa > Chordata > Lepidosauria > Squamata > Elapidae > Laticauda > Laticauda laticaudata. Next base: position 11,829 of record BHFT01065778.1, on the reverse strand, counting down.
CCTACTTCATCGTGGGGGATGACGCTTCTCCCTCAGAACCTACCTCATGAAGCCTACACCTCCACAGCCAATACCTCAGCCTAGAGAGAGATGGATCTCATGCTCCAGGCTGTCCAGGGCAAGACGGTGTGGTGCTCCTGGCAACAGGTTCCAGGTACTTCTCACCACCATGCAGCATCGCCCAGAAACCATGAGGAGATTGTGGAAGCTTGCTGCATCCTGCACAATCTCATGTGCACCTGCACCCAGTGTTGCAGAACAGGCTTGTGGACCGTCAACAAGGGAATGGGGACATGGAGCCTGGGGAATGAAGGCAACAGAGCTTCATGTGAAGGAAGAAGCAACGCAACCTCCTGAAACACTGGTGCAAACTCCCCAGCTGGAGCAGTGGAGTGGCAAGACAGGATGGTAGATGCCTAATGGATGCTTCCTTGAGCCTATCTCATAACACTGATGAGATTGTGCCATGTATGTTGAGTGCCCTGCAATGAATGGGGCATGAATAAGAGCTTTGCTTATTTGAAATGTGTTGATCAATGAATAAATTGTTATTGACAAAAAGTTCCATATGTGTGTCAGCTGGGAGGGTGGACCATACAGTCCCACTATGCTTGCACTGGAGGTTTATCAATCCCACAGCTATCCTTACCCATCCCACAACTATCTTTACCTATCCGACAGCTATCCTTACCCATCCACACTATCCTTACCCATCCCACTATCCTTAACCTATCCCCACCCCCAAGCATGCAAAGGCTTAACCCTTTTTTCAAAGTTTTCAACAACACTTTATAAAGTAAATAAAATGAACCAAGTGTGTGAAGAAAAGATAACCTTTATCAACACTATCTTAAGTAAACTGTATGACTTTATTTAAAAAGCACAAATGAATCAAGTAAGGTGTCTTTAAGCAAAGATAAAGTGAACAGGTAACAACTCAATCTCTGGCACCATTCTCAGTCACTCTGAGGCATGTTCCATGGTCTCAGCTGTCAAGCGGCCAGCAAACTGTGGAGGTGGCTGTGGCTGGAGTGCTGGTCTGAGGCGCCATTGGGGTGCCTGGCCCCGAGAGTACAACAGGAAATGGTGTTGTGTAGGAAGCTCTCAGAGAGCTGACTCAGTCCCATGAAGTTGAGAGGCACTTCCTCAAGGACCTGGGATGTGAGGCCCAAGACTGATGACAGAGTGCTGAGGAAGGGCTTGGCTGTGGGGTGGAGGAAGGAGGAGTGTAGTGGGGCTGTCTTGGTCTGCAGCTGGGTCAAGTGAGGCATCTATGGCGTGCGATGTACCTGGCCTGGACTGGGAAGGGCTGCCTCTGCTGTGGGATGTCCTGGTCATCATAGTCTTGGTAGGTGAGGCTGTTGAAAGCCATGGAAAGGCGTGTGACATCACCTGGGGTGGAGGAGCAGACCTGGAGTGAGTCGGAGCAGGTTCAGCTGGGCCTGGAGCGCTGGTGCAGCAGTGCTGTGATCTTCCTTCATCACCTGATACTGGGCCTCGGCAGGTCCATGAGGGTGTGGCTTACATATGTGATGAAGGGCTTGCGGTTCGAGGATGGTATATTGCTGTGGACCAGCTGCAGAGAGAGAAGATCTGTGCTGGTCTCCAGCAGGACAGTGTGGCTCTGCCTCCTTTCTGTGGAGGTGAGGCTGGGTGGGTGTGGTTGGTCTCTGGCTGCTTGCTGCTTCTTGCTCCATTTGAGACAGGGGATCCTCCACGTCCTCTGGCATGGGGAGTGCAGCTGTCAGGGGAGTCTCTGCCATGGGGTCCTCCAAAGACACCTGCCTGGACACGGAAGCTGTCTCCTGGCTGGAAGAGGAGTGGCTGTCTGTGGGCTGTTTGAGGGAGAGGGTTGACAGAGGGGCTGCTCCTTGGTGGCGACCTCACCCTCCAGGAAGCTGCACTTGGCCATGACATACATCTCCTGATCAGTGAGCTTGACAGTGGCCTGGCCAGATTTCTTCAGGTGCAGCTTGCCATACCAGGTGTGCATGTGCTTCCACCATCCCAGGAGTACATCTGCAGTGTAGCCCAGGCTCTCTGCCTTGTCTCTCCACGCTGCCTGCTTTCTCTTGGTGTCGCGATAGAGCCTGTGGCCCTTTCTCCACCAGGTACTCGTTCTCCCCAGACATTCCAGCACCTCCTCCTCATGGTCCTCAAAAATGGAGTACTGTTTTCTCTTCCATTCTCCTTGCCTTGCCTCTTCTTCCCTCTGGCAGGGCCTTCAGGCCTTCAGCAGCAGGGCTTTGAGGGCCTTGGGGCTGGTCCAGCACAGCACCAGCAGGAGAAGCACCAGCAGCACCAGCAGGAGAAGCACCAGCAGGAGAAGCAACACAGCAGCACCACCAGCAGCACCACAGCAAGCAGCAGCAGCAGCAGAAGCACCAGCAGCTTCAGAGTCAGTGCCAGGGGTGGGATGTGGTTCTGTCCTTCTTGCCAGGACTGGCAGGAGTAGCACAGGCTTCCTCTTCTTCCCTGACTGACGAACCATGGTGTTCTTTTAAGATGTCTCTGGCAGCAGGTCTTTCCTCTGAATGGTGACTGCTTGTGAGCTGCATCCTTTTATATCCACAGAGCTGACGCAATTCATCCTCCCCGAAATGCGCAGTGACCACTTTGCATCTGCTATGCATCCGCTACGCATCCGCTATGCATCCTATAGGCGTCCGTGATGCATCCGTGTCATCCACTACACATCTGCTCCTTCCGCTACGCGTCCGCTTCGCTATTCTGCCCCGGGGGCCCTGCGCTCCATCCGCTTCCATCCGCTTCCATTCACTAGGCTTCCTACGAACATCCGCTTACCATCCTCGCAATGTACTACCCACGTCCATTCCTTTCCGTTGTTTTCCATTCTCTTTATGCAAATTTGGGCCACTTTTTGCAGCGGATAACAACGGATGGAGCCACCCCCAAAATTTTGCTCGTCCGCTGTGTCCTTTTTGCATACCTTTTGCATCCGTCGGCCAGTGTGACCTAGCCTTTATGTTGAACAAAGCATAACAAAATTACACAGGATGTTCACAGTTGCTTAAAAACTAAAATATATTATTTGTGCCATTTCTATTCCTATCTCCTATTGTATTTCTAAGAGGTGATCCTTTCTAACTTATGGTAACTTAATTCCTTTTAGTTAGATTACAGGCTTTGTTCATAGTAAGTACACTGTTATTAATAACAACTTTGTTTTCCTGACCACAAACATTTTCATTCACCTGTCCTTTTCTTATTCCTTTTTGCTCACCTATGTCCATTATTTGTTTTATTTTTATTGCTTTACAATATATCTCTTACACTTCTACTTTAACCATCTCTCCTCTTACTTTCTCTCTCCATTCCATTCCTCTTTCCAAAATCACTTATTCTGCTTTCAGCTTCTTCCTCTAACTATCTGACTCCATTAGTTTTCATAATAGAATAGCAGTTATTCCTATCTCTTAGCCTTCATCTCTCTCAGCCTTAATCTTCTTCCCAATGGCTTCTCTAGAAATTCTTCTCTGAGTGAATGCACATATTTCTCTTGTAAAACTACTTCTTGTCTTGTCCCATCTATGGATTCCATGAAACTGTTTTTTTACTGCTTCATTCTCTTATACAGAAGCCTCCACAATAACTAAAGCTACATAAGAAAGGTTTGGGAGAATGATTAAACTGTCCTCAGGTCAGTTTTGCCTGGAATCTCTGAAAAATTTGGTCTACTCAATTTCTGAGAATAATTTATCTGTACCTACCTTACCTACACATATCTACACCTCTAATAGCATTCTGCCTTTCCCAGATCACCACTTTGTCCTCTTTCTCCTGAGAATGTTTTCTGAGCCTTAATGTAATTTCTTTATATGAACTTTGTGACTCCTGGTTTCCTACTCTTCATCTTTTCTTTCCTTTTTGCTCACCAAGCATGGTCAGCTCACTAATTCAATGCCTTCACAACAAGGAACCATTTTCTAACCAACATCTTTCCTCCACTGCTAACTCTAAACTGTCCCATTTTATTACTTCTCAATTCCATCTCCAGAAAATTGTTTCTCTACATTCCTCAGGACATGTACTACTGATGATTATGAAGCTCATAAGTGGATAGTACATTTGGTGAAAGGCAAGCAAAGTTGTCCTCTCACAAATGATTCATTTATTACAAATAAGATGAAACTGATTTCATCTTCAGTTGTGAATTTTGCTTCATGACTTGTTAAGGATGGCCAATCACATCATTTCTGTAGCTTAATGTAAAAGCAGCTATAAATAATAAAACAATAAAAAATGAATGTCTGTCATGAAAGTATATATTATTTGAACACTGTTCTATTTAAAATTTAAACATTTTGCCATGTGCCTGTGATATATTATGATTGAAATGGCTGTGTAAGAAAACAGCTGCAAATAGCTGTGTGAGTATAATACAAAACAATGGTACTCTCATTTGTGTGGTTGAATCTAATTAAAATATAAGGCACATACTGGAATATCTCTGCCAAAAATTATTTGACACTAGCTTTTTTATAATAACTTTTTAAAAAGTTATTAATGCATAACAAACACTATATAACAAGAAAAAAATATCTAGTTATAATAAACATGGAAAAGGTTTCTCCTCTTAACTGGGATTTCTACCATCTGCCATAAAATCATACAGGTTAAACTGTCTAGAACTGAACGTTGGTTGGAGAACTTGTTCTGCGAGGTCAAAAGCAAACAGCCTAAAGCTATATGTCTCAAATCAATTTATTGCATAAACATTACATAATAAGGGACTGGATCCTATTCTTCCTCCCAGGCAAAAGCAAGCTTTGATCTGCACAACACAAGTACCAGATAAAGGTATAAGAATTAAATCACAAATTCACTAAAAAGGCTGTTACTAGAATTTCTTCTTAAAGACTATTATAATTATTGCAATAAACTTACTTATTAAAAACCTGTATGACTTCCACTTTTAATATTATCCAAGCAAATCCTGATAGTTGGAAACTCGATTTAATCAAAGGTAAAATTATGTTGAAACAGTTAATGAAAGGAAAGTCAATGTGGTTATTATTTGATATCCAAATATTTTATCCATAATTGTCAGTTAGCAATAGTCCTCGTGTGTGTTTCCCAAAGTACCAGAACATCAACTGAATAATTTGCAAAGATCTTAGTCAAGTATTCACTTTTGGCTCTGCTGATTCCATGTTAGTCCATCACAAGACTGAAATCCATAGGCCAGAATGGAAAACAGCTGTTCACTTAACATCTACCCACTTTAACCTCAATAATGTCTTGAAAGAGGAATGGTCCAAGATACCTTCTTGTGGCTTGACCATTAGTGATCCCTCTACCAAACTACCTGGTTTTAACCTGACTCACTCCTTCTGGACAAAATTGAACAGAATTAAGTGTTACACTGGAAGAAATGCCTCTGCCCTGTATCAGTGGGAATGGAAAGATTCCTTTTATTGTGGCTGTGATGCTGATATGCAGACTGTTAAAAATATTGTGCAAGATTACCTACAACATGCATCTTATGGCTTTCTAGAAGATTTGCATCAAGCAATGTCAGAGGTGATATCTGGATAGCTGAATTGGACATCCAGCTATGAGGCCACTGCCATAGTCCATAGAAGTTTTGTATATAATCATGTGGTTTGTGTGTACACTAAATAAATAATAATGAAAAGTTTTCCATTGTAGCTTTTACCACATCAGCTTCTCAGAAATTGATAGCACTTAAGATAAACAAACAGGCAAATTTTATTTTTAATTTGAAATATTAATGATGGACTTTTCACACTGCAGCCTTAAACTTCTCAGTTCCCATCTGTAAACTGTAAAGGGATCATTTTCCAGATTTCAACTACTTCCTTCCCTGTTCCCATCAATCCCTAACTGTATATGTATGTATGGATATATATATATGTATGTATGTATGTATGTATGTATGTATGTATGTATGTATGTATGGATGGATGGATGGATGGATGGATGGATAGATGGATGGATGGAAGGAAAATAGAAAGTGTTATTTTTACCATTTTCAAATCTACAAAAAAAAAAAAGGAGGAGGAGGAAGAGGAGGAGGAGAGTTTTACTATTTACAATTCATAAAACAAAAAAGTAATTACCATTGCCAGTGCCCATAATGCATGATACACAGTAGACAATTGGAATGGATGTAATCGTCTATCATGGCATTAAGAATAGTAGATGAAGTGGACAGTATCATTTGTGATGACAAAAAAAGAAAAAGAGCAGCAGAAACAGATTTCACAGAGGGCTGGAAAGAGGCTGTTGTTGTGTGTTCCTGGACTTAAAAAATAGCAATCAGTGCATGCAAACAAATCCTAAGATTGAATAAATGCTAGGTACAGGTAGAATCCTATATAAGTTTGAAGGGAAAAAATAAGTTTCTTTTACAAGGGAAAGTAATTTATACATGAAACCCATTGCACTAAAGCAATGTATCAAAAGGAGATACTTAGCATGCAAGTTCAAAGGAATACAGTATATAATTCTGTAATGTAAAATGCTTTTGAATCAGCAGAGGGCAGACTTCAACTGCTTGATCGATTTAAAATATTTTAAACAAAACAAAATTATCCTTCTTAAAGTTTAAGGACAAGCTTCTTCAGATATCATGCTTTATTTTTTATTATGCTTAAATATAAGTGTATAATTTTTAAAAAATAAAAGTGCAATGTTCAAAACCTCTGGGAGCAGGGGTTCAGAGATTTTAGGTTAGATTTTAGATTTAGATTTTAATAATCAGATGAAATCCTGTAAAATTGTAACATTCCAAAAACAAAAAAAGTAATGTAAAACAGGGAAGTTATTGACAATGGATTGATACAATTAAGTCACCTATTCTTTGTGAATTCTCGATCACAAAATAGATGCTGATAAAGCTATAAATGGTTCTCAAAGTACTTATTTATGATCCTTGACTTAAGTGAGAATTGATACTATATAAGTGACTTCTATAAAGAAGTTTCGAATATCTATTTGGTTTTCTCATGAGCAAAAGCATATTTTAGTGCCTAGGACAACTAGTTAAGAAGTAAATCGAATTAATATTTCAGCTTGTGTTTGTTTGTTGTTGTTGTTGTTTTGCAGTGCCATGTATACCCATGTAAATAAAATCTATTGACATATTTAGGGATGGTGGGGTTATTTGACACATTAAAAATATGGTGAAACTGTTTAATCAAGTGGGAATTAAACATTTTCTCCTAAACAGATAAATTTAAATGCACATGTTTAATTAAATTTGAACCATAAATCTGTGTGTATGCTTTTGTGTATTCAGGGTGAATAAACTATGGCTGTTAAGCCACACTTTTATGAGTTCTAAAGCTCTTCAAATTAATTCCAACAAGATCCAGTGGCAAATTACTGAATAATTGCTTACTTTAAAGCAAAACAAAATAAAACAAATTAAGAAAAAATTACAAAATTGCCAATTCCAACATTTCCTCCAATTGCATCATCATCTCTCTAATCCCACCATTTGCTTCTCAACCACTGGAAAACAAAATAAATTAAGTTTGCCATCAGCTGCCAAAAGGCACTTGTTTTTGTTTTAATGTCTATATAATATCCAAGGAAGGTGTATAACTTGGGTCTATATTTAGTTACTTAGAGCACTTAGCCTTGTGTCCTACACTGGGGACAACATTCCAAGTAAGAGGCAAAGCCAGAAAAATAAAAGGCTGAGGCCAGAACAAACTAATTTCCATTGTATTTAATAAAAATGTTAAAAAGGATAATTTTGTTTTTCTTCTTTATTTAATCATTCCTCTTTTTTATAATTTCAATATGCAGAACTGAAGTCATGTGCCTTTTCTGTGGACATTTTTCCTATACAGCAGAATGCTCATCAAGATTAACTATAGGAGTAAATAAATAAAACTGGTAAAGGAAAAAGAATAGTCTTTCTCAACTTGAACTTCATTATTTCAGTTAGCTTTGCAATAATAAATCACTGGCTTCATGTATGGAAGGGTTTTTTGACAACATAGTGTAGCATTCAGCTTTAGCAGGTTGAAATACTAACCAGTTCCAGTACTATTCAGCCTTTCAAGATCAGCCAAAATGAGCTAGATTCTGATATGTATTGTTGTATAAAGGACTGTTTTCCCTAAATATTCCAGTTTTGGTAACACTGAGCTTTTCCAGAGAGATGCACAGATTAAGAGACTGGGCAGTCCCAAACTGGATGGAGAAGGGAGGGGAATGTTCAGGATAGTCACACCATAGAATCCCTCAAGATATATCTAGTAGATTAGAAGGTTATAACTTAAGTTTGGCAAGAATCTGTACATTTAAGTGTAAACAAGTAAAAGAACTGAACTCGGTTGGAATTTACAATGTTATCTCTGGGTTTGGGTCCGACTGCCATTTTAGATAGTGATCTACCAAACTTATTATTTGTAGAGTCCCATGAACAACTGTAACATCTGTCAGAAAATTAATTTGGGATTCAAACTTGAACCAGGGTTGTGCAAGAATAAATCAAAATAAAGTCCAGACAGCTATGAGGAAAGAAGATGTATTTATTCCGAAAAGCAAGGAGGTTTTTCTATGGGAGTAGCTACAGACAAAATGAAGTACAAAAGGGCTGCTTTACAGTATAGGATAGCTTTTCCTTGTTGTGGATCTTGAGAGGTGTGTATGTGCTAGTTCTAGGATGCCATTTGAGGGATGTGGGCATTTGTAAGTACAAGTCATTTGTGAGTTATTCTTGTAAACATGTAGCTCCACTGGGGGATAGTTTTAACTAACTTATTTTAACTAACTCTTCTTTGATGTGTGAGTTAAGTCTGAGTAACTTATTTTGAGGTTTAAGGAAGTTTCCAGTTAAGGGCGAAGATCCAATTGTCAACTGTGATGCTGACCTGGCTGAACCCATCTTTTCCTGCCTCGTAGTTGCCATGAACTTTGAAAGGGTAAAGGGAGGGGGGAAGCAGATAGACCAGCTACCAGTCAAAACAAATAAATTTCTTATGGGAACCAAGGTCATCCCAACAAATGGCAAGTGAAGGAGAGGAGTGACCAAGTAGCCTCCATCTACCTTCATTGGACAATGTGATCGGTGATACTTGTGGAGGGAAATATTTGTTCTTTTGAATAAGGGGAAAACCGTGGGAACCTTTAGAGTGGTTTTCTCTAGCTGTGCCAATAAGATGTATCCAATAAAAATGTTCAATGGGGAATCTTTCTGCCTCAGAGTTCTGCTTTTGGTGGATGCATTACTCGGAACCCTGACAGTTTGAGTAAAAGATTTTCCTCCATTTTCTAGTTTTACTTGATTAACTTAGTTTCAGCTTGACTGTCAATTATCTAGCAGACACACTGATTCTCAGTCCATTGTAGACTGTCTGAGAGAAGGTGGAGACAGTATGAGCATTAAAATAATTTTGATATAAAACTTCCCACAATTCCCCCTTTTTATGAAACAAGAGCACTTAATTTGCATTTTGTCATGGCAGCCCTATTTTGATTTATTTGCATTCTTATGAAGGAGACCTATTTTGGGTTTGTAGCGAACTGTCACCTAGATTTCCTTATGAAAGGTGCTTGCTTATGAAAGTGGGAAATGATCTTTATATGGAAGCCAAGAGAATACAGAACATCTACATGATAGGGTTAGAAAACAATGGTGTGATGTTGGCTAGCATGCTTCAAGCGATGCAATCCTCTGTTCTATGATGTGAGAAATTCCTTTGGGAGTAGAATAATTTGAAGAATAAATACAATTATTCCAGCAAGTTACAACTCTCTCCATCTGCCACACCCAGTTTTTCCTATAGTTTCAGATATTCGCTTGAGGCCTTGTTTGCACATATACGTGATACATGGTACATCAATAATAAATGCACATATTAAAGAATATCAATAATTACAAACAGATGAATACCCTTTTTTCTATCATCCTTCTGTTCTATTAAGTTATTAAATATCAGTCCTAATATACATTCAATCAATTATATTACTGTTCAGTGACGACATTCTGGTAACTGAAATGCAGGCTGGTCTTTTCAGCTTGGTCAGCTTGCTAACGGTCAGTAAAAAGAAGTGCAGTTAAAAAGTCAGACAGGCAGTTTGGTTGGTGAAGGCTCTCAAAGTCCAATGCTATGTAGTTTTCAGTTGCTTGGAGACTCTTTCTGAAGTGACAGCAGTTTCTTTTGATAGGTTCCCATTGAAGTCCACTGAATCAAAAGACAAATGTTAGCCATTATTGTGGGGGAGCAAGGATTCTATTAACACTCACCATACATCTATGTTCAGTAGTCATTGGGCATTTTTCAGGTTGGTTGCTTTTAATTACCTCCACCAGCAGGTTCTTGTTTCTACATGGAGTGTGCAAACCTTCTCTTTTGGGGAGTAAGGTTCTCTTGTTAAGCGTAGATTGGGTGAGGGTCAGCAAATCACTGATTGGAGTTCAGGAAGGCTTGATATCAGACTGGCTTTCACTCCTTTAATGTCCCCTGGCTATACAGGAGACAGATTAGTTGTTAAAAAATATTTTTTAAAGGATGAGTGCAACAACTGATTTGGCCTGTTTGCAGCCTCATTATCTAATAAGTTTCTTGATTTGGGCCTCAGTCCTGTTGCCATCCAATTGTGATACGAATATTTGCGTTCACCTGTACCCTAAGGCAAGACTTGGACTGTCCATTACTTGAACTGCGAAGGTATTTAATATTTTCCCATTTCTTAATAATTACCCAGAATGAGATCTTTCCTATTTCTTAACAATTACTCCGAATAGATATTCCAAAGAAGAGGATATGAGAATGTATTTGTTTATGTCTTGTACAAGTAGTCTTCGACTTACAACCACAATTGAGCCCAAAATTTCTATTGTTAAGTAAGATTCTGCTCCATTTTACAACCTTTCTAACTTCAATTGTTAAATGAATCACTGCAGTTGTTAAACTAGTATAAACTAATAACCCAGCTGTTAAATGAATTTGGTTTCCCCCTACAATTGTCACTAATAGGGAGAATTTCAACAATCAAAATGAATATTTTACCCAGAATTCTATATTTGTTTCAATCAAAACAATAACCAATTTAGGGCCATTGGGTGAAAGGGGAGACTATTTGAAAAAGATTTAAAACAAAATTGTGTTGTAAATTATTTATGGCAGGTAAGGAAAGCGCGGAGAATGAAAGTTAAAAACTCTTAGCAAGATCTGCCTAGGATATTAGAGGAGGTATTTAGTTCTTGCCTAATTGGAGTTGTATTTTACCAAGCTTACACACTTGGACATCGGATCTAAAGAATTAGAAAAAAAACATTTAAGAAATACTAGGATGTTGGGCCACTTAGAAAAGAACATGATTTTGTTGGTTTGGCCCGCCGCGGGTGGCATTGCCTTTTTTATGGTATGAAAGGCAAAACTGAAAATACCAGGGTTATTTTAGAAGACATTCATGTACAGGAGCTCATTTGTGGTTAATAAAATGGGAGAAGAATTAAAAAGACAATGTATCGTGAACATTCCAGTACTGGTTAATCAGACTACTTTGAAGCGCATTCTTCCTTATCCTATAAAAAAACATATAAGAGAAGGAAACACAGCAGTTAGGCATTTATGGGGAACAATTCTTTGAATGAAAAGGGTAAAAACTTTAAAATCGATGCAAAAACTAGAAGGAAAACCAGAGTGTTCTGTTCCATGAAAAAACGCCAGAGAGGTAAGAACGGGTCTCCGAACAGTAAAATTCTTAATTTCAACAATTTAAGTTTTGTGAAAACGGAAAAAACATTGGGAGCTCTTTTTGCCGCGGCAGTCTTTATGATCAGGGGGCGGGCTGTCTGTCGAGCTAGGCTTGAAGCCAATG
>BHFT01065777.1:24450-36041 GCA_004320025.1 Laticauda laticaudata | reverse complement strand
AGAGGAGGAGATTAACGCGTGGAGACGGATGCGAGTTGCGTGATGTTCAGCGAGTCCGGGAACGAGCCCCGCGGCCCCTGCCTAGCAGATATAGCGGTATGCTTAACGGATGCAAGGAATGGATGTCCCCGTATGCTAGGCGGATGCAGAACGGACGCAGTTGGATTCATTTTCGGGCGCTTCAAAAGTTTTGAGCAGCGTCAAAACCTTCTGAGTAGCGATGGAAATGTCAATAGACGGATGCTGACACGGAGTAGAGAGGAAGCGTAAAACGGAGGCAGTGAGTACAGAACGGAAGGCATCGTGTGCGTTAGTTAACCAACGGATGGCAAGTGTCTTTCTCCGTTTTACATCCTCTTTCCATCCGTTGGTGCAGTGTGACAGGGGCTTTAGATAATTAAACCAAGCATAAAGAGAAAAGTCTTTATGCCAATGTTAAAGAGCTGTGGTGGCGCAGTGGTTAGAATGTAGTACTGCAGGCTACTTCTGTTGATCACCGGCTGCCAGCAGTTTGGCAGTTCGCGTGACACCAGCTCAAGCTTGACTTAGCCTTCCATCCTTGCGAGGTGGATAAAATGAGGACCCAGATTGTTGGGAGCAATATGCTGACTCTGTAAACCACTTAGAGAGATCTGTAAAGCACTATAAGTCGAAGTGCTATTGCTAGATATTATTCCTAATCTGCTAATAAACACAAGACTGCTTGAATTGTACAATTAAAACTAAGTATAGCCTTGATAGACAATTCAAAATGCATCAAATTATTTTATAACGGAAAGACCGTTTCAACCTCTGAGCTTAATTATTTACATTAAGTTTGTCAGTGTATTTTTATTTAAAGTTTTTTAGAAATGTTCAAAGAAAAATGAAACAAAAAAGAAGAAAGTAGGTAAGCATTTGATTTCTAATTGGCCCCTTCTTTGTAATCCAACAATTTGCAATATATATGAAACACCATGCTATAAATATAAACACCTTGCTATAAATATTGGTATTGACCTCATGGTATGATGAATTGCATATATGGAAACTATTCTTATTTGAATTTGGTCAAACTTCTGTTGTGTCTATTATTTCTGTTCTTTTTGCCATTGTTGCAAATTCTCTAAACTTAGGTTCCCAGAAATGCTCTTGTAAGCCTTATGCGAGTGCCACAATTTTCAGTTAAGATGTGATTCAGAATTCCTTTTTAATTAATGATTACTAACATTAATATTAGAGAGCACAGAGGCTTATTATCTCAGATTTATGAGTTGTCATTACATCTGGAGGCTACAAAATGTAACTCTTCTCAGAATAAAAAATGATAGCTGAATGTTTATAATACCAGTTAAAGACTTTATCTGGAAGTTAGTATTCACAAGGGTCCTGATATTCTATAAGTCACAATATAACAGCAGATAACTATAAAGACCTGTGACACCAGTATATCAAGTAGCCCCATCTGAATAGTTTACATAGTACAGAAGCTGATTTCTTACTAATGTGATGGAGTTATGAAAAGTTCAAGATTTTCTGGAACAGAATTTATGGATCTTGGAAACAATATTTTTGATCAATCATCCTATTTTCATGAATATTGTTCATTCAATCAGCAAGGGACCTTGGAGGTCTTCTAGTCCAACCCCTGCTTATGCAGGAGACCCTATAGCATTTCAGATAGGTGGCCATCTAGTCTTTTCTTAAAAACTTCCAGTGATGAAACTCCTACAATTTTTGAAGACAAGCTGTTCTACTGGACCCCACAATAATTAATTGATTGATTGATTATATTTCTACAATATAAGTATTAAGGAGATATTGTTCTTAAAATAATCCTCACTGAAATAGTTGAAAAGAAAAGGCAATTGACTTGATCCTATCCTAGTTAAATGAGAAGAAAAATATGGATCTAATCAGTAAAGTTAAAAATTTCAACAGTGAATCTAGTGATCACATAGATAGATCTTTTTGACGATAATCTATCTCTAACATGGTTTTTCAGGTCTTCCAACTGTGCACTCATCACCACTGCAACTGAATCCAAACATTTTGCTCCTGGTCATCCTGTTCTTTCTCATTCCCATTTACAGCCTTCTTTAAATAACATGGCCTAATTGGATTAATATAAGCCTGGTCATTTGTGTCCTGAGTGAAATAGAGTCCAGTAGTGTCCAAAAGTCACAGTATGTCCAGGAAAAATGGGGTTCCATAATCTCAACAAGACTTGCAGAAAGGAAGGAAGGAAGGAAGGAAGGAAGGAAGGAAGGAAGGAAGGAAGGAAGGAAGGAAGGAAGGAAGTACACATATATAAAGAGATAGAATTTGTTTAAATAAATAAACTTCTTTATAAAGTTAACATTTGCCAAATATGAGTCTGAAAGGTTATTTTTTTGCAAATCTTTCTGAAATGACAAAAAAAAATACAAATCAATGCTGTTTCATAGATTATTTTGAGATATTACTGTGCATTTGTCTTTCTCTGCCATCTGTTATCAAATCGCTGGGGTTTTTTTGTCAATTGACTCTTATATAGTTTTATTCTCTTCCTTGTTCTCTTTTTGAGCACAAAACAACATATAATATGGGCCAGCAGGATAGAAAATTCAAAGATTATTCACTTCTCCTGCTTCTATTGCAACAAGGGGAGATTTTTGTTCGGAGGGAGGAGAAAGAGAACTCCGGAGCCAAAAATGAAGCCACAGCATCCTCTTCAGGAAGCCTGTAGAATAACTAGATTAGGTAGTTTGTCAACAGATTTAGAAGGAGGATAAAGTAAAAAATCATTTTCCAAATGTAGTTCAGAAAGAACCTCACTGTAAAGTGAAGCAAACTGTTGGCTTTCATGTATGCAAAAAATATATTGCTTGCACATCTGATTTTTACCAATAACTTGTGTTGAGGTAATTCCCCATTAGCGCATACAGAGAGACGTCTAGAGAGTAATGTTGGAATAATTCACACAGAGCACACAGATACACTGTACAGTAAATGTAGGTTTTTACTTCCAAAAACGTTAAGCAAAGTCTAAAATAAGCAATCCAAAGTCATTCACAAGTTAAATCAGTTTTCAGTCCAGGGATAATCCTAATATCAAGTTCCAGTGTCAAAAACAGTTCAGTATCAGACTTACATTAAATCCAGAAATATCAGTCAATTAGGAAAAATGGAGCAACGGCAATACTTTCCAACAGAAGGAAGCAAAGATACACTCACACTCTCTTCTGAGACTCAGACTAAGACAAACCAGGTTTCTGGCTCCATCCTATGGCCATTTGAGAAACCACAACTGATTGCAGTTTTTGCAATTTTTTAAAGACATAGTACTAAAATGTTTATCCTGGTTTTTATATTTCTAACCCAAATACCTGTTAGATGACTTATATTCCTAACAACTTGTACCTCTTGAAACTTTCTGTGTGATAGCTTCTTCTAAACTACATGGAATAATTCCCTTGCAATTTTCTCTACAGTTATTGTTTATATGAATAAAAGGATGAAATGTTATAAGGGAAATTTAGTATGGGGGCGCTCATTTGGTTTCACAGTGGCCAAAACTGAATATGAATGTTCTTTCTTTAATTTCACAATAATCTCTCTGGCAATCTTTTATTAGATGTGCCATACTAAGAATTTGGAATAAATATAAAACAAGGCTCTCACAAAGTTGTCTCTGTGGGTGTCACCCCAGGAAGTTTCCTTTAGAAAAGAAATGGTGGCAAAGCCAGACTGGTTGATGTAAGGTAAAATTTTATCTTTCAACTCTGATGACCCAATATTAAAGATGAGGGAAGAACTTGAATCAGAAGGTTATGTTTGCCATTAGTTTACTTATCAACAACTGAAAGAAAGATTTAAACTGGATAAAAAGTGCTATGGATTTGACTTTTAAAAATTAATTGGAAACATTACTATTTGGATGAACATCTCCTTGCTAAGATTTATAAAATGTTATTGAAATTGAATTTGGAAAATGAATATGTAAAACATTGTATGATCTACATATGAAAATATGTGGATGAAAGGTTTAAATTTTACATTAAATTACAATCTAAAAGAAAAATTTTATAAGATGATGTTTCACTGGTATTTAATACCAGATAGGTTATCTAAGGTGTATAAAGGTATGTCAAATGAATGTTGGAAGTGTAAAAGTAAAGAAGGGACTTTTTATCATCCGTACTGGACATGTGATAAAGCAAAAAAAAATTGTAGTATGATTCGTCCTTTAATACAGAAAATTCTGACCACTTGATCCAGTAATAGTTTCTTGAAGAAGAGACTGTTTATTGCCATTTTGCAGCACTACCACCAAGAAAGAAAGAAAAGCTCCATGATCATAAATCCATCTCATCAAGTTCCCAATGAATGGAAGACAGTTGAAATGAATTTGGTAAGCAGACTTATATCTGCTTTCTGATCTTTACATGATTGTCTCAATACACACGTAGGAGATTAGGGTGGAATCTGAATGCATGTTCACATTTTTGTCCTGTTCCTCTGTAAGCAAAATTTTCTTTAGGTTGTTGTTGACTTCAGGAGGTTTGTTCCAAACTATGTTATTCACATTCTAATTGCTGAACCATTTCAGTTTGTTCAGAATATTTCAGAACAATGTGTAAGATATGTTAGTATTATCTCCTATTACAGAAACTTGGGTTGAAGGAGATCATGACAGGGCCATGATTTGAAACATGGACTTCCTGGTTTCTATTTGTCTTTTAGACAATAGGTCACATGAATTTATCAGATGACCTGAAAAACAAAAGCATGAAAATAAATTTCAGCCAGGGCAAAGAATGACAAACAAGCACTAAGAGATGCCAGGGCTTCAACAATTTAAACATAGGTGAGTAAAAGTGACAGTTCTTTTCTAAATACATTTTTTTTGCATTTGTGTTTTTTCTTGTGGCTATCAAGGGCATGAAGTTTTAGAGCCAAGAGTGTCCCAAATGGCTTGGCTTTCCTTTTTCTTTTTTAACTAAGTATGAATGCATATATAAATAGTCTTTTGGGTCTGAAAGAGGCAATTTGTGGACATTGGGGTGACTCTGCAGTTTCTGTCTGAAAGCACAGAGTTTTGCAAAATGGGGTACTGGAAGTCTATTACTGGAAGTCCATTATTGAAAGTAATAATTGTGAATGCTATTCTATGCCATTGCTCATGGTTCTCTATCATTTTTGGTGGCACTTCAAAGCTAGTGGCACCTCAGAGCTGGTGGAGGTTTGTAGCCCAAGGGTCACATGTAGATTCTCTCAGCAGCCATAATTTCTAGTTCCTTTCACTGGGTGTAGGATTTGCTTCACATAATTTTTATAGTGCTTGAATAGATGACCTTGAGATTTCTTCCCGGTCTCCAATACACATAGAGCAACTGACAAGGCATACAATGGTCATCCATTCTGACTCAATACTAGTAGATTTTGTGTAATCCAAGGCTCCAGTCTTGTCAACAAATACTAAGGATGGAGTGAAATTTCTTCAGTTTTTGATGTTTCAGTACAAAGTCCAGGATACACATCCATATATGGGAGAAGCAGGATAGCTACAACTCTTAGGCTTTTATCTTTCTGGAGGAGGTATAGATATTGTGTTGATTGAGCCCTTTAGTACCCAACTACCCCAGAGTTTAAATTCAAGTGTTGCTATTCCTGGAGTCTGTTTCTTTGTCCATAATTCAAGATGATGCTTCCCAAGTATTTAAGGCTGTTTATATTTCACAGCTGGGTATTGTTAGTAAAGATTTTAGGCTCTATGGGGTTCATATTTGGCATGGGCTGGTAAAACACTTCAGTGTTGTTCAGACTGAGAACCAGACTAAGAGCATAGCAATATCTTACAATTTGTTCGGCTTTAGAAGTACACAGTCTTCAGCAAAGACGGTTTCTTGAATGACTGTATGGAGGCATTTTGTTCAAGTGGTGAAGGTCAAAGAGAAACTGTTCAATCAGAATCTGATGTGCATTCCATTCTTCAGACCCTGGAAGTATGTGAGAACATACAAGGGAAGAACAGATGGAGCAAGACTTGGACTATCACACAACCCTGCTTCATCCTATTAGAAATGTCAAATTCAGATCATATATCATTGCTGTACAGGCCCTGACCTGTCATTCCATTTGGAGTAGCTGAATCAATTTCATGAATTTCTTTGGGCATACATAATGACTCAGGATGGTCCTGAGAGTCTTCTGTTTATAGTGTCAAATGCCTTTGTTGGGTCAATGAACATGTTTTTCTTGATGCAATTTTTCTGGACTTGTCTCATAGCAAATACTATGTCTGATGTACTTTGTTCTGGTTGAAAGCCCCACTGCACCTCTGGGAGGTGTCTTTCTAAGACAGTGACAAGTCCATTCAAGAGAATACAGATGAAATCTTGCCTGCAATGGACAGCAGTGAGATACTCTGCAGTTTCCTAAGTCTGATTTGCTTCCCTTATTTTCATAGAAGCACAGTAAGGGCCTTTGCCAAGCATATGTCTTTCAAGATGTCTTGAAACACCCACAAGGCATTTGGGTCTAGTGCTTTGTAGATCTCAGCAGGAATGCTATCCTGTCCTGTTGCTTTATTTGAATCCATCAGCAAGATTGCTTTTTTAATCTATCAGTAAGGGGAGGCAGGAGCAGGACATCCAAGACTGGTAACTGAAGCATCTACAGTAAGACATCAGGATCAAGTGTGAATGACTTCTTGAGTAGGTTGGAAAATTGTTCTGCCCATGGTTTTTTTCAATATTGCAGTCTTTAATCAGGCTTAAACCTTCAAATGATAGTAAGGGGGAGTGTCTTGATTTAAGACTTTAAACAGAAGTTATGGTGCTGAAGAACTGTTGTATGTATGTCTGCATAGCTTTTCACTTGCTCAATTTTTCTCTGCCACCAATCATTCTGCATTTCTCACAGCTCTGCCTGTACTTTGGACTACAGGCATTTAAACTTGACTTTGTTTGAGACAGATGATGGATCATTTTGCCAGTCTACCTAGGTCTTGTTCTTGGTTTGGAGAGTTTCTGAAATGGTCTCATGGTTTTCATCAAACCAGTCCTGATGTGCCTGGGCTTTTAGTCCAAATAAAGTTGTTGCAAGCTGCATGATGACATCCTTAAACATCCACTTTTCAGAACAGGTTCCTATAAACAGTAACTTGCCAGAGAGGTTTTCATTAAGTGCATAAAAGTCTTTTATTAAGTAAAAGAGATGTCAGGGCTTCAATAATTTAAATATAGGTGAGCAAAAGTGATAGTTCTTTTCAAAAGCTTTTGGTTTTCTTTCAATTGTGCTTTTTTTCTTATGGCTTTTGGCCAGTATTTAATTTTTTTTCAAGGGCAAACTTTTTTAAATCCCAGAACCAAGAGTATCCCTAATGGCTTGTCTCTCCTTATTTATTACTAAACATGAATGTATAATATGCACGTAACATCATTCATGGCACTGATTGTAAGGATGACCTAAGAGAATAGTCAAGATAGTTTTGGCTTCATTGGATTATACTATTTTACACTACAAGAAATTGAATGTCTCTGATGGACAAGATAAGAATTGCATTTTTTTTTTTGCTTTGCATTGTGCCTCAGCACAATGGGAACAATAATAAGGACAATGCTAGATACAAGATATATAAATGGGCCATTGTTGAATGAAGAATTCTATAGAAGTTCTGTCTCCCATCAGCTTCACTCAAATGAAGTCACTTCTCTCTGTACATTTACATGTACGGCTTTGATCATTCAAGGACATTTTATTATTTTATTGTTGAACTTAATCTTATTTTTCTCTTAACTCCAATGGTCAAGGAAACTCATATTCACATACAAATTATGAAACAAATCAAAAGCAAACTTAAAATCAGATTTAAAGTAATTAGCAATTATTTTATTTTATTATCTCACCATATCATGGCAAAAAATCTACAAGATCTACAAATCTACAAATTAGGATTTACAGAATACAGACGAACAGAGTTGAAATGAACCTTGGAAGTCCAACCTCTTGCTCAAGTAGGTGATATACCATTCCGGACAAATGGCTGTTCAGTTTTTTTCTTAAAAATCTCCAGTGATGGATGTCTGTGGAGATTCTCCATAGTTGCCTCAAAGGTGCTTTTCAAAAAGGCAACTGGGATGGCTTCCCCCCCTCCTTTTTTTTTCCCCTTTGAGGAAAAAGAATGAACTAACGAAGCTTCAGTGTGAAGCACTGGAGCACCCACAATTTCAACTTTTTGACTCAAAGGCCAAAACTTCCATGCCACTTGGTGTACAATTTTATAGTCCTTTTGTATAGTCCTTTTTTTCATTCAGTGATGCTGATGGGAGTGCTTTTGCCAAGCTGGTCCCAGGGTTTGGTTTAAAAAATGGCCTTTCAAAAAGGAGAAGTAGATGGGAACACTTTTCAGAGGAATGATTAAGGCTACTGAAGATAATAACATAAATACTTTATATAAAAAGCTACCCCTAAGTGGAATTGATCCTCAGACCACATCCAAATATGTTCAACTACTCTACAAATATTGCTTCAGTTTCCCTCCTAATAAGAAGCTAAATTATATTTTATATAAATAGGCTGGTAGTGCCTTAATTAACCATTGACATTGGTAATTGATTTTGGGAAAAAACAATACGAAATCAGGGCACCAAAACCGATAAGTTTTCCAACTAAGAATCTAGGTGAGTATAGAGGCTTGGGCATTGTATAAAGGAAGTATATAATATTGAGGTTTAATAAATAAATAAATGAAAATTTAATGAGATAAATATTATTTTTTCCAGAGGCAATTCAAAAATCCCAAACTATTAATCTGGAAAAGTTCACCTGGCCTATTGGGGAGAAAACCAAGTCTTCAAAGCTTTATTAAAAACAGGCCGTGTCAAAGCCATCCAGATTGTGGGGAAACCCTTATTTAAAGGATGAGTTCATGCACATATTCTTTTCTTGTTAGACTTAGACTCATTAAGGACTACTCGTTGAGAACAGTTTGTCAGCCAGTTGCAAATCCATCTACTGGTGGTGCTACCTATTCCATTTTTTTCTAGCTTACTAAGAAGTAGGTTGTGGTCTATTTTGTCAAATGCCTTGCTGAAATCTAAATATATTATCTCCTTGAACCTGGTGAGATTTGAACTGCCAAATTGCAGACAGCTAGCAGGCAGCAGAAATAGCCTGCGGTACTGCACTCTAACCACTGCACCACCATGGTTCAGTGTACAGTTGTATGCAAAAGTGTAGATATTCTAGCTGAAGTGTAAGTTTCAGTGAACAGACACTCTATACAGTACAAAATTAAACATGACAAATTTCTGAAATTTGAGTTCAAATATACTATTTATATGCTGTTGGGAATGTGACAGGTGAAAAGATGGGTCACCCTTTAATTAGTATTTTGTAACCTCTGTGTCATGCCCCTGGTGGAGTCTGACTCTGAGGAAGAGGAGGAGCAGCCAACAGGGAGTGGGAGTGTGGCTCCGGAGGTGGTGGAGGAGGCTGGGGAAAGGCAGAGGCCAGCTAGCAGTCAGGGGAGGATCCAGGCTCATCCCTTATACATCCTAGGTCACGCAGGGAGGAGAGGATCAGAGAAAAGTGAGGTCTACTCAAGAGGAGATTACCATGATCCTCCTCGTGGCTTGCAGGTGGGAGCTATGTATATAAGTTTGCAACTGCGCAGTTAAAATTGCTGAAGTCAATTACTGTTTACCTTGAAAGAGGCTAATCTTTGCTGCCGTTCTTCCCATGGACTTTTCTCGGTTATTTTCCTGGAGTTTATAATTAGTTATCTTGGCTTGCTTCGGAACTCTCATCAATGTGGTTTGTTTTGGATTTCTGTTTGCCTCATTATTTACTTTTGTGACTTTAAACTGTGCCGAATAAAACAGTGAAGTTAAGTTGAAGGCTTTACCAGACTTTAATATATGTTTTGGGTTATTTTGAGAGACTATGCGTCATCACACTCTGTTTAATAGAAGTAACAGCTTCTAAACATTGTTTTTGTAGTCTATTAGCCATGTTTTCTTTCTATTATTCTTGGTTTTTGGATTTTTTTTCTCCATTCTTCCTTGCAGAACTCTTTTAATTTAGAAGATGTCCACTTTCTTAGATCTGAAATTGCCAGCATGGGCTGACTATTTCAGGTCACTTCACAGATTTTCAATAACATTTAATTCCAGGGGCTTTGAAGGTTATTCCAAAACCTTCCTTTTTCTTCTTGTCAGTATTTCACAGTTGGCTTGGACGTATGCTTCGGATCAATGTTTTGTAGTAATAGCCCCTCATCATTGTTTTGCTGAATAAAAATTTGGAATGACTTTCATATTCCCCAGACTTGATATTATTCAATGTATTTCAGGAATGGGGGGTGTCTATAATTGTTCAGAAGCCAAACAGAGTGCTGCAAAGAAAAGGGGATACTTTTAGATGACTTTGAAACAACCCCCCCAATTAGAAATGTTCCATTCTTAACTATGATAATTATATTGATATTGCCTTGTTTTTATGCACTGGTTGTCCCAGGAAGTTATTGCTGTAAGGATGAGAGTGGGAGGGAGGAAGAATCAATTCCAAGAATTTTCTGTGGAGATTTTCAGTCATCCAGGTCATAGTTGTCTTGAAAGTGCTTTTTCAAAAACAACTGGACTATTTTTCCTCCATTGATGAGAAGAACAAAACATTTTGTTTCTCACATAAGAAATTTCATCAGTTGTGATGAAGTTGGTGGCAGGAGGAGGGGAGAGATAGAAGGATAGGTACTGATGGGGGTGGGGTGGGAGGAAGGTTTGTATTTCTTTGCTGTCATCTGGTGGCTAGCACGCTCTGAGAGCTTTTGAGGCCACTTGGGGGTATATCTTTTCCCTCAGGGTCACCTGAATAGGAGAATAATTGGTTGTGGAATCTTCTTGGAATGGTTGCAAGGGTTGTGTGGTAAACTGTAGATAGATGTCCATCCCCACCATCATCCAGTCTCAACTGTCAGTACCTTTCCTTCCATCCCACCATCACAACTGATGAAGTTTCTTGGATGAGAAGTGAAATGTTTTGTTCTTTTTCCTCAAGAGGGAAAAAAACAATCTAGTTGCTTTTTGAAAAAGCACCTTTGAGAATTTCAAGAGATGCTCTTTGGGATCAGTAGGACCCAGGTGCCCTTTTTACTTGTCATGAAGCCTTATTTTATCCAGAATAATTATGTAGAACAGTTACAGTGCTTATTATATCCCCAGCCATATATTTTACTCATTCTTTACTCATTTACTGTTCATGACAGTTTTTGACTGTTCAAAAGAGACAATGGTGAGGAAGAGAGAGAAGCTCAACCTGGTACCCAGCTCAGTATCATTGCAGTGTCAAGCAAAGACCTTTTTGCTTTCCCAGAGTTTTAAAGAGTCTTTCAATCATATCTTAATCATGTTTTAAATTGTTTTATTTTATATTTTGACAACCACCTTGCTGCTGCTTAGGTTGTTTGGTGCCTTTACTTGGCATTTTGTTTCATTTTATTGGGTATGTTTTAATTCAGATTACATTTTAGTATGTTTTAATGTAAATGGCCCAGAGAGTTCTGACTATGGGAAGACGAAGGAGATGGATGAGGAGGAGGAGGAGGAGGAGGAGGAGGAGGAGGAGGA
>BHFT01065777.1:0-24443 GCA_004320025.1 Laticauda laticaudata | reverse complement strand
AGAAGAAGAAGAAGAAGAAGAAGAAGAAGAAGAAGAAGAAGAAGAAGAAGAAGAAGAAGAAGAAGAAGAAGAAGAAGAAGAAGAAGAAGAAGAAGAAGAAAAAGAAGAAGAAGAAGAAGAAGAAGAAAGAATATTTCCATTTTATCCTGAATAACCTGTAAGATAAGAGAGGCTGAGAAATGATCACTCAAATGATAACTAAGAAATGATCACTCAAAGAGCTGAACTTAGATTTCTCCAATTCAAGTACAACTCATTGTACACTGCACTTGTCTTATACTTCCTGCCTGCACATGGTCCTAATTTTTCTTGTTTCTTACCCTTTGCAGCATACTGGTTTCTCCACTATTCTGCCTCAAATAGCTAGCGATGTTCCTTCAGTACTGGATTCCTGGAAACCGTGTTATTAGATCTGGGATGGCTTATCTGGTTATATTTTATATAATTCTTCTGTATTTAATAAGGTCTCCAATCTCTCTCCCAGAAAGCCGAAGTCCTATATTTTATCATGAGACTGTACAAGTAAGTAGTGTGTTTCTGTTACTTAATCTTCAGGTGCGGTGGTGTAGTGCCCTCTAGCGGATATTGTAGATGAATGCAGCTTTAATAAAATTCAAGGAAGAACTCCTAGAAGTAGCAATTATTAATTTCACTAAAGAAGAATAACATTGTAACACAAAACAATCAAACAAACAAAACCGGACACAGTAATAGATAGAAAGACAGACAGACAGACAGATAGATATAGATAGATAAATATAGACATAGACATAGATATCTTCTTTATCTATTGATAGTCAGCACTAAGTCTGCATTTCTATTACTGCTAATCTTCTCATCATTCCTATCACCCATTTCCTGCCACTTATGATTGTATGACTGAAACTTTGTTGCTTGTATCTTTACGAATTATAATGATTGTTTCCTAGAAAAGCCCATGTCACACTGCACCCAATGAACGGATGCAAAGAGGATGTAAAATGGACAAAAAAGCTTGCATCCTTTGGAAAACGCATGCATCGTGTGTATCACTGCGTTACGCTCTTTCATATGCTCTATCCGTCAAACATCCATCTACTGCTAATTTATTCCGCATACAAAAAGTTCTTGACTGCACAAAACTTTTTGAGGCGGATAAACTTTCCACCGCTTGATCTCATCCGCGACAAATATGGCCAACAAACATTCCTACATCCGTTGTCACCATTACACGTCCGATGTATCTCTTCGGCACCTGTGGACATCCGTGCAACTCACATCTGTCCAGCGGAAAGAGGGAGGAAGTGAAAGGTATCGGACGTCCAAAGCATTAAAAAAAAGTTTTTAAAAAAAAAGCACGGACATAGAAAGATTAAAGCGGATGCAGCTCGGATATAAGCATTAAAAATGACAAAACATTCGGATATGGGACGTATCTCGGATATTTAGGATGTCTGGACGGATGTCCAAGTATGTGAAAGGACACCTAGTGGAAAACTGACATTTCCTATAAAAAGGGGGGGAAACACCTGGATCTCACTATCAGTCCAGCAGCCTGGTGTGCAAGACCTCTTCAGCTTGCTCTTTGCTCTCCGCAGCATCATCCCATTGATTCTCCACCATGGATCATCACACACTCCTTTTGGTAGCCGCCATCATTCAACCAACAGAACCATCCCTCTTCAGATCTTTCACAATTTTAATACCAAAGAGAGGAGACGTCCAAGAGCTGTCCCTGGGTCCGAAGATGGTCGGGAGAAGAGTGGACGTTTGGACTGTATGAACAAGCTGATTGGTGGAAGCTGAGGAATGAGACCCTCATGCATTTCAGAACTTATGAGGATTGCCACCAGCCATGTTTGATGAATTGTGAGTGTCTGAAGACGCCAGGTTGACCAAAGCCAAGCACCAACTTCCATCCAGCCTGGACCCCTGGACTGAAGGTGCAGCTGTGCCACCTGGGTTTGGGGAACACATACAGAAACGATGAGTATGCTGAGGGTGCCCACACAACACCATCCAGCATTGTGGTCAGAGAAGGTGGTTGCTAGGCCATCATCGAAGATACAAGGAAGGAGCTCCTCAGTCCCCCACTGAGAGGATGGAGGAAATTGCAGAGCAGTGGTATCAGAGGTGGAACTTGCCACACCGTTGGAGCATAGATGGGAGGGCACATGGCCTGCAAAGCTCCACCAACTCAGGTCAATTTATTTCAACTACAAGGGCTTCTGCAGCATCATCCTCTTTCGCCATGGTCGATGCCTGACTACAAGTTCATGTACATCGATGCTCAGGCAACGGATCAGTTCAGATGCCCAGATATACAACACCAGTGACCTCAAGGGTGGGCTGGAACGCAACCTCATAATGGGTTTCAGACCAACCCCCTACCCAACGACAACACAAGATGTGCCCTACTTCATTCGTGGGGGATGAGCCTTTCCTCAGAACCTACCTCAGGACAGCCCTACAAACTTTAAGATACCTCACCCATGAAATGAGAGGATCTTCAACTACAGGCTTGTCCAGGGCAAGACGGGTGGTGAGAATGCTTTGCATCCCTGGCCAACAGGTTCCAGGTACTTCTCACCACCAATGACAGCATCACCCACAGACTGTGAGGAGCATCTGGAAGACTTGCTGCATCCTGCACAATCTCAGGCGCACTCGCTCCAGTCTTGCAGAACAGCTCGTGGACGCACCAACAAGGCAATGGGGACAGTGGAGCCTGGTGAAATGGAGGCAAGGACAAAAAACCTGATAGCACACATGGATGTGCAAGGCCCCATAAGAGCTTACGTGAAGGGAAGAAGCAGCGCACCCCTCCTGGACACTGGTGCAACCCCCAGCTGGAGTCAGTGGATGGCAAAAGAAGGATGGTTAGATGGGTTTAATGGATGCTTCCTCAGCCTGTCCCTCATCACACTGTTTATGAATTGGGCCATGTATGTTTGAGTGGCCTTAAAATTAATAGGGCATTAATAAAGATTTTGTTTATGTTGAAATGTGTTGATTAATGATTTTAAGTTGTTATTGATATAAAGGGCCATATCGTGTGGCAGCTTGGATGGTGGCCATACAGTCCACTATGCCTTGCATCAACTAGAGTTTATTTATCCCACAGCTATCCTTACAATTCCCACAGCTATCAATTAACCCATCCCAGCTATCCCATCCCACAGCTATCCTTACCAATCCACAAGCATGAAAGGCTTAAAACCTTTTTTCAAATTTTCCCGAACACTTTATTAAAGTAAAAAAAATGACCCAAGCGTGTGAAGCAAAGATAACCTTTATTAATCACAAACTGTATGACTTATTAAAAAGCAAATGTCCCAGTAAAGTGTCTTAAGCAAAGATAAAGTGAGCAGGTAACAACTGCCGTCTCTGGCACTCTTCTAATCACTCTGAGGCCGTTCGCCATGGTCCCTAGATGTAAAGGGCAGGGACTGTGGAGGTGGCTGTTGGTGGGTGCTGGTCTGAGGCAATTGGGGTGCCTGGCCCTGAAGAGTACAACAGGAGAATGGTGTGTGCAGGAAGCTCTCAGAGAGCTGACTCCCAGTCCATGAGGTTGAGAGGCCCTCTCCTCAGTACTGGGATGTGGAGGCCCAAGACTGATGACAGCATGTTCGAAGAGGCTTGGCTGTGGGTGGAGGAAGGAGGAAGTGTAGTGCGGCTGTCTGGTCTGCAGCTGGGTCAACTGAAGGCCATCTGTGGCATCTGTGGGCATCCGAGATACTGGGTGTGGACTTGGGAAGGGCTGCTTCTGCTGTGGGAAAGTCTGGTAGTGGAGGCTTGTTTGGGCAAGGGGCCTGCTGAAAATCATGGAAGGGCTGTGACATCGCCTGGGGTGGAAGGAGCAGACCTGGAGTGGGTAGGAGCAGGTTTCAGGCTGGGCCTGGAGGGTGCTGCGAAGAGCTGTGTAGCTCCTTCATCGCCTGGTACTGGGCTTCGGGCATGTCCATGAGGTCTGGCTCACGTACATGATAAGGGCTTGCGGTTGGAGGATGGTATGTCGAGTGGACCAGCTGGGATGAGGAGATCTGTGCTGGCTTTGATTGGTTTGTCCCTGATCTTCCAAGAGGACAGTGTGGCTCTGTCCCTCCAGTCTGCCTCTCTGCCTCCATCCTGTGGAGCTGGGGGTGGGGTGGTTGGTCTCCTGGGTGGCTGCTCTTCTCTGCTCATCTGAGACAAGGGGATCCTCCACGTCCTCTGGAATGGGGGAGTGGCAGCTGTTGGGGGGGTCTCTGTCATGGGCCTCCAAAGACACCTGCCTGGACACGGTAGCTGTCCTCCTGGCTGGAGAGGAGTGGCCTCTCTGTGGCTGGTCTGGAGAGGGTTGACAGAGGCCTGCCTCCTCGGTGGCAGATCTCACCCTCCAGGAAGCTGCACCTGGCCATGACATAGGTCTCGCCCGGTCAGTGAGGCTGACAGCGGCCTGCCGGATTTCTTTCAGGTGCAGCTTGCCATACCAGGTGTACTATTGTGCTTCACGCACAAGGAGTAAAATTTGAAGTGTAGCCCAGGCTCTCCGCCTTCTTCTCCACGCTGGCTGCTTCCTTCTTGGTTGTGCGATAGAGCCGTGTGGCCCTTCCTCCCAACAGGTACGTCGTTCTCCTCAGCCCATTCCAGCACTTCCTCCTCAATGGTCTTCAGAAATGGAGTACTGTTTTCTCTCCCTCTTCTCCTTGCCTTGCCTCTTCCTCTCTGGCAGGGGGCTTCAGGGCCTTCAGCAGCAAGGGCTTTGAGGGCTTGGAGTGTCCTCAGAGCAGCAGCAGCAGGAGAAGACCAGCAGAGCAGAGAAGTAACCAGCAGCAGGAGAAGCCACCAGCAGCACAGCAGCACCAGACAGAAGAAGCACCGACCAACACCAGGAGCACCAGGAGCACCAGGAGGCACCAGCAGCAGCAACTCGCAGCTTCAGGTAGCGCCGGGGGTGGGAATTGGTGGTTCTGTCCTTCTTGCCAGGGCTGGCATGGAGTAGGCAAGGCTTCCTCTTTCTTCCCCATGTGCGTTGTCTCAAGATGTCTCTGGCAGCAGATCTTTCCGTCTACATGGGGTGACTGCTTGCGAGCTGCCTCCTTTTATATCAATGGAGCTTATGCAATTCATTCTCCCCGCTTGCGCAGTGAACACTTTGCATCGCTACGCCATAAACGCTATTCATCCTATAGGCATCTGTGAATACATCCGCGTCTCCGCTACGCATCCGTAAACGCATCTCGCTCCCTCCACTACAATGTCCGCTTCGATTTCTCTTTCCCGGAAGCCCTCGGATGTTCATCCGCTTCCATCTGCCTTCTCCGCTAGGCTTCCTACGAACATCTTGCTTTATCATCCTCGCTACATTCTCCGCCATCCGTTTCCTTTACGTTGTTTGTCCGCTCTGTTTAGGCAAATTTTGGGTACTTTTGAGAGCGGATAACAACGGATGGAAAATTTGCTCGTCCGCTGTGTCCTTTTTATATACGTTTTGCATCCGTCAGCCAGTGTGACCTAGCCTTTGGATTTGATTGCTTATTTGTACCCATGACTATCATTAAGTGTTGTACCTTATGATTCTTGATGAATGTATCTTTTCTTTTTATGTACACTGAAAACATTTGCACCAAAGACAAATTCCTTTGGTATCCAATCGCATTTGGCCAATAAAGAAGAAAGAAAGAAAGAAAGAAAAAGAAAGAAAGGAAGAAAGAAAAAGAAAGAAAGAAAGAAAGAAAACAAGAAAGAAAGAAAGAAAGAAAGAAAGAAAGAAAGAAAGAAAGAAAGAAAGAAAGAAAGAANAAGAAAGAAAGAAAGAAAGAAAGAAAGAAAGAAAGAAAGAAAGAAAGAAAGAAAGAAAGAAGCTACTCTGGAAATATTATTCTTAGCTGCACCCTTCTTTAGATATTTCAGATAAATTAGCTACATGATTACTAACTTTTTATCTACCATTGATACCATTGGGAGGCAAACCTATCAATGAAATCAGTCCTTTACAGTTTTTCAGCTTTGATAAATTTCTGCTTCTGAAATATAAATATTGTTTTTCAGAAATATGTGGATTTTATGAATTGTTTGATATTCCTTTTTCAAAGAATTTAGGAAGCTTAACCATTTTTGGCTAGAGCAATTGGCAGCACTAATAGACTTTGTCTGAGCACCAAAATAAATAAACAAAAAAAATTAATCTGGGCAGTACTAGATTTGACTAATGCTTGGCCAGAAGATTACAAGGAAATTACAGAGCTATAAACTGGACTGGGAAGTAAAATGAATTAATTCATCCAGAAATGAGGATACTGAAGACAATGGTAAACACAATGGGAAGCACTGTCACTTTCTTACCAAGAATTATGGCATAGATAATTTGTTTTAATCCCCAAGAATTAAGCTGGAATCATAGAAGACTGTACCTTTATTATTCCTTTAATTTTGCAACAATTGAGTATTTATATATTGATTACAGCAACATTCAAAATGAAGTTTTCATTTCATATTTGCTGTACTGTTGGGGTGCACCATATGTTGTATATAAATGGCATAACAGCTAACTATGTTGCATATTTCCAATCTCTGTCTCTTTGTATACATGCATGCATACACACACACACCCCAAAATGATTTGGGAATGTGCCAATATTGAACAGAAGTATTTTTTGACATTCCCTGGGCAAGATGCATGATCTCAAAAAGACTTGAGAAATGTATACATCTCAGACTGCATTTTGTATATTCTCTCTTGGCAATATTGCAGAATGTTGCAGTCTCCGACATTCTTTGAGATGGAGACATCCCTTGACATGGGCTGTTGCAAATTATACATAATGTCCACCTAGTTCCAAGTCTGGCTGGGTTGCCTCATTATGGTAGTGGTGAGGTGGCTGGAATATGTGTTCCTGAGAGTGAAAAGGTGAAAAACATCGGGACTGTATGACAGAGTACATATTTCCAACAAATTTATCCAGCTTCCCAGCTACAGCAAGCAAGCATCTATATTTATATATCAATATAAAAAGATGCTGGAGGCAGATGTTCACTTTTGTGAAAATGGCAAAGGCATCAATTCTTCTGTTTGGGAGAAAAAATGGTAAATCACTCTTGTATTTTTGCTAAGAAAACTATGTTGATACCAAATATAAAATGATTTATGATATGGTGTTGATTGATGGGTTGTTGATACTCAGCTCTTGAGGAAGAGCTGAGCATCATTCAGACTTCTAATGACATGGCTAGATTAAAGCCTTTGGGATATCTAGTTGCTGATGTTGCAATATAGGAGAGAAAAATCTGAAGCCTCAAAGCAGTGGTGGGATTCAATTTTTTTTACTTCCAGTTCTGTGGGTGTGGCTATGTGGGGCATGACTAGGTGGGTGTGGTCATGTGACTGGGTGGATGTGGCTTTTTTTTTTTCAGCAACCCCCCCCCTCATTTTTGGGGCCTTCTGTCCTTCTGGGCCTCAGGGCAGCCTCCAGGGGAGGCGTCTTTTGCTACAGAAGCTTCCCTGGGGCTCAGAAGCAAAAAAAAAAGGATGGCTTTAGGGGACATGCAGCACTTCCCATTATCTCTGTTTTGGGCCTCCTGCTCCTGGGAGGCTTCCCTGGGGGACCAGGAGGCAAAAAATAGACGAGTGGCGGCAAAAAGGGGCTGCTTGCCACCCCTCCATTATTTCTTCCTGGGCCTTCAGGGAGTCTCCTGGATTAGCAGTAAGACAGGAACCCAGCATACTGATTGTAGGAAACAGCTGCATTATCAGGAGGGGAGAATAATTACCTTAGCCCCCTGTCACACTGGCACCAACGATTGGAAAGTTGTGCTAAAACGCGAGAAAAAAATACTTGCCATCCTTTGCCCATGGCGATGCTGACTACAATCATGTTACATTGATCGTTCACGCAACGGCTCAATCTTCAGTGCCCAAGGTATACAACGCCCAGTCACCTCCAGGGAGGGCTGGAAACGCAAACCTCATCGTGGGCTCCCAGATCCAGACCCCCTGCCCAACGACACGCAAGATGTGCCCTACCTTTCATTGTGGATTGATGCCTTCTCCCTGCAGAATCTACCTCATGAAAGCCCTACCCTCCAGACTGCCTCACCCATGAAGAGCAGATCTTCAACTACAGGCTGTCCAGGGCAAGCGGTGTGGGGAAATGCCTTTGGCATCCGGCCAACAGTGTCCAGGTACTTTCTCACCCACCAGCAGATGCCCAAAGACCGTGAGGAGGATCATGGAAGCTTGCTCATCCTGCCACAATCTCATGCGCACTCGCTTAACCCAGTTATTGCCAACAGGCTCGTGCGACCTTCCAACAAGGCAATGGGGACAGTGGAGCCTGGGAATGGAGGCAAGGGGCAAAACCTGATAGACACTGAGGATTGTGCAAGGCCCCAACAGAGCCTCCACGTGAAGGAAGAAGCGCGCAACTTCCTGAGACACTGGTGCCAACTCCCCAGCTGGAGCAGTGGAGTGGCAAGACAGGATGAGTTAGATGGACAATGGAGTTCCTCCTTCAGCCTGTCTCATCACACTGATGAGATTGCCAATGTACTGTTGGTGGGGCCTACATTATGAACAAGGCATTAATAAAAAGTTTTGTTTTATGTTGAACATGTGGGGATGCATGGATTACATTATTATGATAATAAGGCCATTGATGTGGCACGCTGGGAGGTGGACCATACCAGTCCCACTATTGCTTGCACGTTAGTTTATCTATCCCACAAGCTATCTTAACGCATCCCAAGGTATCCCTGCCCATCCCACTGCTTCCTTACCCATCCACAAGCTATTACACATCCCTACAGATATCCCTGCCCATCCCACTTGCGATCTTAACCCATCCCGTCAAGCTGCAAAGCTTAACCATTTCTAAAGTTTCCACCAAACTTTATTTACAAAAAGAAATGAAGCCAAAGGGTGGAATCAAAATAGACTTTATTAACAACAAGCTATAAAACAAAATGCAGTCTCTGGCACTCCTCTGGTCGCTCGCAGTCTTCATGGGGTGAAGGTCCAGGTGCTCTGGTGGTGGCTGGTGCTGGAGTTTGTCTGAAGCGCCATTGGGGTGCAGCGATCAGCATAGTCACCAGCAAGAAGCACGCACCCACCCATAAGTCATCATCATCAGCTCCTCCAGAAGCAGGAAGCAGCAGAAGCTCCAGCCCCAGAAGAGCGAGCTCGTGCTACAGAACCCAGCAGAACAGAGTTGAGGCCAGGGGGTGGGATGGTGGCCCCTCCCTCTTGCCAGGGCTATGGCAGCAGATGGCTGAGGCATTTCTTTCTTCCCCATGGTTGTGCGGTTGGCTGAGCTGGCAGGACGGCTGGCAGGAACCAAGGCTGGCAGGAAGGCTGGCAGGAAGCCTGCAGAAGGTGGGCAGGGAAAGGCTGGAAGGAAGGCTGGCAGGAAAGGCATGCAGGCAGGCATGAACCAAGGACTTGCATGACGGGCAGTACCAAGGCTGCAGGCCAGAACAGAACCAAGGCTGGCAGGAAGAGCACACCAAGGCTGTTCAGGCAGGATGCACCAAGCTGGCAGGCCAGGCACCATGGGCAAATGGCGCAAGGGGGAGAGGGGCGGGTAAGCTGCAGCGGCAGTCAACAGCAAGTGCTGGGACGCAAGCTGCAGGCAGGGCAGACAGCAAGGCTGGCCAGGAGGCTTGTGCAGGAAGTCTATGCCAGAGGCTGCAGGCAGGCAACAAGCAAGGCTAGGCGGAGGCCTTGGCAGTAAGGCTTGCAAGCAAGGCTCGGCAGCAAGGCTTGCAGGCAGGCATGCAGGCAGGCAGCAAGCTGTCAATCCGGTTCTGCAGCAGGTGCGTTCCTGGCCTGAAATGTGACCTGCTTGCCCGAAGCTGCTTCCCTTACCGCAATGCAGTCCTCCCCGTCAATACGCAAGATTGACCCTAGGCAGTCCATTTAGGGCTGTCCGCTGTGCATCCGCTAGGGTTCCGCTCTTGTATCCGCTTCATTCCGCTGCTGCATCCCTCTGCATTCCACTGTATCCGTTCCGCGTCCCTTTGCTGAGCCTCCCGAAAGCCCTGCGGATCGTGCCATCTCTCCATCCACGTTCCATCTCCGTCGGCTTCCCCGTTCCGCAGGTCCGCTTTCCATCCGCTTCTGCGTCCTCCCCCCAGTCCGTTCCTTCCGTTTCTATGCCGCTCTCGCTTACGGCAAATTTTTTGCCCTATTTGAAGAGCGGATAACAATGGATTTTTCTCGTCTGCTGTGTCCTTTTTACAAACGTTTTGCATCCGTTGGGCAGTGTGACAGGGCCTTTAAGGAGTGACTGGGCAAGGAAGAACACAGTCAGCGATGTCGGGCATGTATGCAATGTTGCACATGTGCAATAAAGGACTGACTGGGTGGGGAGGGGAGGGGCAACCAGGTTGGGGTCATGGCCAGCCAGAAGTTGCTACCAGTTTGGAGACCCATGCCAAATGCTTGCTACTGGTTCATCTGAACTGGTGCAAACTGGCAACTGTTTTTTATGATGGCTGCAGTGTGGTCCTGTGATTGCCTTTGGAACTGTAAGCTGCCCAGAGTCATTGATTGAGATGAGTGGCTATAAAACAAACAAACAAACATGTGACTTTCTCAGTGAACAAATAAGTCAGTGGGGAAAGTCAGAGTTGTTCATTTAACCACTGCAGGATTTGGCAAGAAAGGTCATAAAATTACTTTCGACTCAGTTATCAATGCCATACTAAGCAATGCAAAGTCTAGTTCCAGTTGTGTTTTTAAATCAAGGATTTCCTGGAAGTGAGAAAATTACATATTTTACAATTGCAAATTGACATCCTAGGCATTAGCAAATTGAGATGGACTGAGATGAGACATTTTCAGTCAGTAGATCGCACTGTTTATTACTGTTTATTGTACACTGGAGCTGAGGGATAGGGAGGAGGGAGTAGAGATAGCTGGGGTTTTGTATCCAAAACAAAATACTTTCTCCTGGGAACCAAGGATAATCTCACTGATGACTGGAGGGAGAAGGAGTGAGATTACCAGGTAACCAGATGACACCTTGATTGGACCATGTGACTGATTGCTTGGAAAAGGGGGAATTTTTTTTACTTTTAATTAGGTGAAAACCANGGGGCGAAAATATCAGCTGCGATCTCAGAGCCCCGAGATCGCAGCTGTAGCACCGAGACAAAGCTCCGCCTTCTCCCCAGATGACACCTTGATTGGACCATGTGACTGATTGCTTGGAAAAGGGGGAAATTTTTTTACTTTTAATTAGGTGACAACCACAGGAACATTTAGAGTCAGTTTTCACCACCTGTGCCAATATGATATGTCCAATAAAACTAATATTTGAGGAATCTGCTTGCTTCAGAGTCCTGTTTGCTATGGGAATATTACTTGGAACTCTGACTGGGAACTGAAAAACAAAGAAGAAATTGTCAAGTTTGATTTCAAATTGGGAAAACATGCAAGCAACAAAAGCTGCTTGCGTTGAAGCCTGAAATGTCAAAGTTGGAAACTTTTAATGAGAAGAATGTACTTGGATGGCTTAAGAAACTGAAATGAAGCAGGAGATGAAGTTATCAATTTTTGTTATTCCAATGATTTTTTTAAACCAAAATGATACCTTTATACATGGATGTCACAAGTTGAAGTGCATAGAAATCAAACTGACTACTGTATGTTTGTTATTGCTAAAAGGAGGTAGAGGAGCTCAGTTATAACATCAAAGGCATGGCCAGGTGCAGACTGTGGAATAGATCACAAACTGCTCCTGTGCAAATTCCAAATTAAAGAAGAGGAAAGCCAATCAGTTTCCATGATATGATCTTGAATATATACCCATTATTTTCAAGAGGAACTTCAGGAATCACTTTGAAGTCCTAAATCTGATTGCTAGAAAACAACAGAACTCTGGAATGAATTTCAAGAAATTCTTAAGGAAGAATGTGAAAAAAGGACCATCAAAGATGAAGAAACAGGGGAAAAAAAACTGGATGTCAGAACAAACTCTGGAAATTGCCAAGAACAGAAGAGAAGCCAAAAGCCAAGAAAGAAAAAAAGAATATCAGGAAGGAACTTTACAAAGAGACTAGAAGAAATATTACAACAACACCTGTAAGGACCTAAAAAAGTAAAAACTGACATGATCAAATCGAAGTCTTTTTCTTGTTGAGATATGCATGGATTGCATGTATATTTTGTACAAGACATAATGGATATGGACAGGACCTAGTTGGTTAAATACATTAGCTTTTCAACTCACATTGTCTCTAATATGTAAGTACTAGAGGAGATAAAAAATTCACCTTCTATCTGGGCTAACTAGAAGAGGCTGGGAAACTCATGTTTTTTATTTAATGGAAGCAACAGCGGTTGTCTTGCAATTTGCTGCAACTGCTTAAATATTTGTGTCCATTATCTTTACAGACAGTTATCACCAGAAGTGGCATTCAGCAGATTCTGACCAGTTCTGGAGAACCAGTAGCGGAAATTTGAATAGTTCAGAAGAACCAGCAAATACCACCTCTGACTGGATTTTTACAGTATCCTTCCCCTGCCACGCCCACCAAGCCATGCCCACAGAACCGGTAGTAAAAATATTTGAATCCCACCACTGGTTATCATCTATAGCAGCATTTGTCTCAGCAATAAAGTGCTTTTCACACTGTGATGCATTACATGGCTGAAAACAAGCATAAAATAACACATGTTTGTAGAAAGCTGTCTGTAAAAGTTTATTCAGAAAAGATGCATATGAGCAGAACTGTGCACAGGAGAGTAAAAAAATGATATTGAATGTGTCAGCCTGATCGAAGCCCCACTGCAGTGAAGCAGAGCTTCAGAATCATGATCATGGTCGCCATCTTGACATTTTTGATTCTCCCACTTCTGAAGAAACATAAATAGGGAGTGATGTATATGAAAATGAACATATTCATGCTTGCTTAAATTATCATATTCATGCTTCATTATCATATTCATATTCATGCTTAAATTACAGAATGATGGAGGAAACTGTTGAAATTTATTTGTAACTCAATTCATTTAAAATTCATGTATAGGTTCGTTTGTTCATATCTGAGCATAGAATCAGATAGTTGAAGACACTTGAACTGCGAAAAGGCCACGCATGACATTCTATACATTGGACAGAATGATGAGTTGACTCTGATTGGCAACTTACCCATTGAATTGTGAAGAATTCCTTCTATTTCTGTCACCTTATGAGATGCTTTGACTGACATAATTAACAGTGTCAATTTGGTATCACTTTTAGTGCTGGTTGATTTGGCTTTAATCCATGATATTTGAAAGGGGATTTTGCTGATGGGTTTGTAGAACATTGAATAATAGAGTTGGAAGGGATTTTGGAGGTCTTCTAATGCAATCCCCTGCTCAGGCAGGAGACCTTATACCATTCCAAATAAATGGTTGTCTCGTCTATTTTTGAAAGCCTTCAGTGATGTAGCACCCACAACTTCTGAAGGCAAAGTATTCCATTGGTTGATTGCTGTCATTGTTAGGAATTTTCTCCTTAGTTCTAGGTTGCTTATCTCCTTGGTTAGTTTCTGCCCATTGTTTCTTTTCTTTTCTTTTCTTTTTTTTTGGTTAAGTTTTATTGATTTTTAAGGACAAACAAAAACAAACCAAAACATACACCCAGAGACACACAAACATGCAATACATCTCAGTGACAAATTGTCAGTTGCTGATGGTAGAGTTTTTTCCAGTTTGGGGTGCAAATATATTTGTTGTAATTTTATGTAACCATTTAAATTTTATCATCACTGAAAAACATATCCGCTCCCCCTGCACAGAGCTACACATATCTCACATATTTCAATTACATGAAACTGTTGATAAAAGAAGCTAACAGTTTCCCCAGCACACTGCAAGAAATTAAAAGATTGATATGGATTAGGGTTTTATCTGTATTTCTCAGCTCAGCACTGGTTGAACGCTGAAATATACCAAAGTATGGTACAGATAGAACACTCATTTCTCTGCATTATTACTCAAGTCCACCAGAGGGAAGCACTGTTTCCATTTTGATTTGAAAAATCCACACTGCTATAATACAGAAACCAACGTATTATTATTGTACATTCCATTAAGACCTTTCATCTGTAGAAACGGCTGCTTTCAGATCATCCAGTCTAAAATTATCCACACAATCAAATGAATGAAATGCATTTTCATTCCTTTGATTGTATGAACAGTTTACACGCCCTTGTTGGTGAGAAGGGAGGATTTATTTGATGGTTCAATATTACATAACACTTTCAATATCACAATTATTTCAGATGTACCATTTTAGAGAGTATAACAATAAAATGGATATAAAAGGCTATCACTTAGAATATATCTCATATGACATGTACGTATTGTACACTTAGTTTTCTGCATTGAGAGTGGAGTCATGATCCTTTACATCATATTTATTTACCTTAATATGAGTTCTTCTTGATCTTTCCATACTTGAGATGCTCTCACATAGAAGAGGAGGTCAATCTATTCTCCAAAGCACCTGAGACCAGGACAAGAAGTACTGATGGAAAATTATCACGAGATCCAAAATAGAACTAAGGAGAAATTTTCTGACAGTGAGAACAATTCATCAGTGGAATGGTTTGCCTTCAGAGGTTTTTAAGAAGAAACTGGATAGCCATTTATCCAGAATGAATAACATCTTCTGCTTGAGCAGACAGGGTTGGACTGGAAGACCTTCAAGTTCCATTCTATGTTCTATGTACTATATAATAAGCCACTATGGCTTGTTCAACACCATATGACAGCACAACCAACAAATTGATATTATAGCAATAATTATAGTTTTAATTATAGCTTTGACTATATTATGGATATATTATATTATATTAATATATCCATGGCCACTCCTTTATGGCATGCCTCAAGGCTTGGTACTCTCTTCACTCCTTTAGAACATGCACATGAATCTGCTGGGTGAAATAATCTGCCACCATGGAATGAGATATCATCAGTGTGCTGATGATACTTAAGTTTAAGTCTCCATCCTGGGTGACCCAAGTGATGTTTCACTGCCCTCTTGCAGTGTCTTGAGGCAGTGCGGGTCTGGATGGGGGACAACAGACTTTGGCTGAACCCTGGTAAGACCAGGATGGAGCTTCCAATTCCAGGACTTTAGCATCTTTAGTTCTGGATGAGGTGGCACTACTCTAGACAAACCAGGGCATAATCAGGAGGTCCTTCTGGACTAGTGACTCTCTCAGTGAGAAGATGGTATTTATGGCTAGGAGAGACTTTGCACAACTTTGTGTTGTGCACCAGTTGCACCCCTAGTTGGATTGGGTTAAACCTTAATCACCTAATGGGAGTGTGGCATTTTAGAGGTGGCTAATGGAGTAGAGAACACACCACCTCTTCTGTGTGTGCACTTTGCTCCTTCCCTCACCATTCAGGTCAGCTTTATTTTATCTGAATTTTAGATTTAAGATCCCTATTTATTGTTCTAATGCTTTAAGGTGTAATTGTATGCCTGTAAGCCACCTAAAGGTGGGCAGCATTCAAATTTAATAAACAAACTGCTAGCTCTATGTGAATGTATAGGATAATCTTAAGCTAAACTTGCACATCAGAATATAAAGGGAGTGACAGGAACTCACTCCATCCTGTGGTGCTGGATTTGAACTATCAGAATGCCAACCATTTCTGGCCAATAAAGCCAGCATTTTTAAGTCACTGTGCCATCATGACCCACCACTTCCTATGGAAGGAGACAAAGAGAAAATAAAAACTTGTAGTGGGATTAAATATCAGTTTTTATAAAAAAATGAAAATAATATTCATAAGGTGAATCTGTTGAATGAGGGTTAAAATATAATCTTATGGATTTTGGTAGCTGTTAATGGGATTTCTTTTTGATCAGGATTGTATGGCATGGCTTTAAAGATTTGTTTATAAGTGATAAGAGGCTATATACTACTCTACCCTATTCTATTTTATTCTTTTCTTAAAATTGATTTTTAAAAAATGATTTGTTTGATTAAGAAACAGCCCACGCAAAAAAATCTGGATTGTAGATATTGCAGTATCTGGAAACAGTGGAAAAGAAGAGAAAGAACTGGAGAAAATAATAAAATATAAAGACCTGCAGGTAGAAGTAAAAAGGGAAATCTCTTCTGCAGTCAAAGATTTCCATTCTCTCTCTCTTTCACTCTTGCCAAAGTCTGTTCCATATCCTAAGAGATTCAGATTCAGAATATTTGAAGGCAACTATTAGGTCACCCTTAATATTTTTCGTTAAATATTAAGTTAAATATACAGTTTTTCATTCAGTTAAATATACAGTTTTTCCAGCCATTTCTAATAAAACCTTTTTCTGACTCCTTGTCATAATTGATTATGTCAACATTCTGCTGGAATAATATTTATCCATTCATATGTATATGTTTATGAGTGATTAAATCCATATAGACATAGACCAAAATTCCATTCTTCTCCATCTCTATTTGTATTTATTAGCAAACAATGGTTACCATAAAAATAATTGTGGGAGACTAGTTTGCTTGAAGATGTCTCATTATCCAAGTAGGAGACATCATAAGTGTGATGATACACCATTCATATTACATAGTTGAGTAATGAAACATTTGCAGACACAAAGCCAAACTCTGAGAGCATCAAGGACTACATAATTCAATCCTAAACTACAAATATTCTCTTCTATTGTTAAAAAAATATTCATGTGAGCATATGCACAACACCTTTTGCAAGTATTTTATCAATGTGCAAAACGCATTTGGGTGATGACAGAGAAAAGATGCAAATAACCAGGGGTGGGATTCTACTGGTTCTGTCCACTTCTGTAGAACCAGTTGCTCTGAAGAGCAGCAAACAGAGAGCATACATAGAACCAGTTCTATGTCTGCTGCTGTTTTGGCCCACACACCTACCCGGGCTCTTACCTGACCTATATTTCCTGCTTTTTCAACCACAGCTGCTTTGTGTGGCACAGCTGCAGTTGAAAAAGCAGGAAAAAAGGGCTTTTCCAACTTCTGTGTACTTGCAGGCAGCATTGCTCAGCTGTCCAGGCAGCTCAGCTGGTTGTAAACTGCACTCGCATGACTTGTGTGATGCATGTGCGTGTGTTATACCAGTCGGATCCCACCCCTGCCAATAACTAAGTGGAAGTATGTGGCAAACTGGGAACATTCCAATTTTACTATTTATTTTGTTTTTATAAATTCTGTTAACAAG
Source organism: Laticauda laticaudata (assembly GCA_004320025.1). Taxonomy (NCBI): domain Eukaryota; kingdom Metazoa; phylum Chordata; class Lepidosauria; order Squamata; family Elapidae; genus Laticauda; species Laticauda laticaudata. The sequence goes on along the minus strand of BHFT01065777.1, from coordinate 7,276 downwards.
AATTTCTATGTTGGGCAGAGCAAAGCCACAGAACAGTAAGAAGGAACTTAAAATAAAACTGGCTATTCTGAAGCACAACATAAGGTCTTTTTTCACCTTACCTCCTCGGAGAGGGAAAATAAAGCAGCTGATAGCAACAATATGTGTTTTCCACACTCCATTAATAGGCTAGAAACAATCCATGCCTGATCCCCAAATCTGCACCAAGCTAATTAAAATGAATGTTTCATGTTTCCTCTTATGCCAAATGCATCTGGAATTGGTTGGCTTCTGCAAACATTCAGGGAGCATAGTTTGGGGGGGGGGGGGGGCNGGGGGGGGGGGGGGAGAGCAAAGGAAGGGAAGCATAAGGACAAATCACAATAAATCTAGGCCGACAGGTACAAGCAAATTGGTCGATGGAAGTGACATGTCTCTCTGCTTAAATGTCTACCACAAATCCCCAAGAGGTGGAGGACGATTTAATCTAATTGGCTGTGCCACTTCCTTATGGCTTAATGTGAGAATCATAGCAATTACATCTGACTCTACTTATCCTGGGTTGCTTAGAATCCATTTATGAGGCTATTAGAATCAAGAGAAACCTGAAGTTGGAAATAATTTGGCTCCTGCTCTTATATATTAGTCCTGGGAGCTACTTTATGGTCATATTTGCCAAATAGCTACTGATGAAGCAGGAATAAGGGCAGTGGATATATTTTAATTTAGTCATTTTAAGGCATTTGGTTAAATCCCATAGTTCATCATATATTTATCTCATGTCAGTTTACAGTGCAAAAGTCATTTGAATGTTTGATTCTCCTCTCTTTTAACCTTCAGCAATTCTATCTAAAATGTAGGAATAATATCATTTTAAAGACACAAGCTGAGCTCCAATTGGATGGAGGGCTGTTCTCATCTACTGATATACTATCACAAAGCTACATCATTTTTCATTACACCACTGTGACCAACCGTTGTTGACCTTCTCACCCCTATAGGTGGCTCAGCTACATTATATCTTTTCAGCATGCAATGGTGTAGAAAGGAGAGCCCTAAGCAATGCAAAAAGGGGAAAGGGTGTACAATTAATCTTGCCTACTGAGGGTATCAGTCTGGTGGAAGGTAGTTAAGTCAGCCTCAGTGGAGGCTTTGTTGAAGAAATCAACCAGACAGCATGATGAAGAAATAGGTTCTCTAATGACTTAGGACAGCAGCTATGGAATTCATAGGTGGTTTTAGCAGCCATCATCTCAAAATTGTCAAGGTTAAAAAATGCTGCTCTATAATTTAAGTAATTTCTTATAAATTCTCTACTACTTTAGTTTTAGGGATCACCAAGCCTTAGGGACCACCTTAAGTGGCTGGCAGAGTGAACCCACCTCTCAACATTGGAATTACTCAGGGAATGCAGGTCTTAGGCTAGTTAGCAAAATCCAAGAAGTTACAGAATTTAGACATGAAATGTTACATCAGCTGTAAAGATGGAGGCATGGAAAAAGGGGAAGTGACATGAACTCTGGAGACTAAGCTGTGTTTGGAAAGAAAAAAGGTCAAAGAGGTGGTGAGAAATCCAAACATGGCTGAACAAAAGATACATTTCATTCATCAATTTGATTTAGTCCACCAAAGATTTAGCTACAATTCCTAAGAAATTGGATTGTCTAGTAAATAAATAAAAATCCTATTTATTCTGATATATTGGAGGAGGGAAGAAGAAAATACATTAATGTAAAAAGAATAGTAATGAAAGAATAGGTTGGCCAGAAAGCTCGGGGGCACTGCAGGGATCAAGAAAGATGACAGAGATGATAGGAGAAAGAAGACACATTTGAAATGGGAAAGATGAGGCTAGAATATGATTTCCAGAGGGGAAAAAGGGAAGTGAGCAAGGGTCCTTCTGGGTCAGTTTATGCATATTTAGTCCAGTATAATAAGTAAAAATTACTTCTTCACTGCAAGGGGGAAGGTTGCTTCTGTCTTTTTTTTTTAAGGGCATACCACTGATAATTGGTGAGAGAAATCCATGGACTGCACAATTCAAACCTTAACTTGTAGAGAAACCGAAGAGGCCTTTGGCAAGCTTTCTGATAATGACTGCAAGGACTATCAAATCATCCAATAAGACCTTTTGAGAAGGTATGAGTTTGACCCAAGAGACCTCCTGGGTTGTCCTTCGGGTCTCTGAGGAAAGGGATGGGGAACTGTTTCCTTGAGACAATTGCAAGATGATAAGTTGATCTAGCAAACTGGTTGAAGGTGAGCTTCAGCAGGGAGAAAGAAATAGAGAACGGGAAAAATGTATCTGATAGGCAGAGTAAGGAAGAAACTTGCCTTTTAAGCAAGTGGAAGAAAATGTTTTTAATAATTTAAGCCTAGAATTACTGTTTTGAAACTACACACAAATAAAAGAGAGAAGGAACTAAATAATCCTTGCAAATGAACTGTCCATGGTAGGGCGAGATATGGTGTTGAGGGTAAATATTGAATATCTAAACATTTTAAGAGTAAATTGAAGATTACATCAGAAAAAATAGAAAACAAAATTCCAGTGCAACACTCAGGGAGTGAGTAGCAATGTGGTCACTGTCATATATTTTTTCAATATGTAGTATAAAAATACATCTCATTGATTTTCTCCGCTTCCATGTAATTATGTTCAGTTCTTGGAGATTGCCTAAACGAGTTGCTGCGTTTTTCTTGACAAAATGTTCAGAAGTGGCTTGCTATTGCTTCCTTCTATAGTTGACAGAAAGTGCCTGACCCAAGGTCACCCACTTGGCTTTGTGCTTTAAGCTGAACTAGAACTAACTTTCTAGACTGTTGTCTTAAGCCCCTGTCACACTGCACCAACAGATGGAAAGAGGATGTAAAACGGAGAAAAACACTTACCATCCGTTGGTTAACGCGATGCTTCCGTTCTGTACTCACTGCTCCGTTTTGCTTCCTCTCTATCCGTCCAGCATCCGTCTATTGACATTCATCGCTCAGAAGGTTTTTGAGCTGCTCAAAACTTTTTGAGCGGAAAATGTATCCAACACGTCCATTCTGCATCCGCTAGGCAATACGGGGGACATCCGTTCTGCATCCGTTGTCATCTGTTAGGATCCTCTGTGCATCTCGCAACTCAAATCCTCTCCAGCGGTAACCGGATGCAGGGAGGAAGCAGAACCGACGTGGAACGGACACGCAGGTTAGTAGCACGGGACGGAAAAGGATGAAAGCGGATGCAGCTCGCAAGAAAGCATTTAAAATGGAAAAAACGTTCGCAGAGGGGGACCTATCTCGGATATTAAGGATGTCTAGAGAATGCCTAGAGGATGCAAAAAGGATGCTTCTGTTCCGCATCCGCTTTCCATCCGGCTCTGCGTCCTCCCCCGTCCGTTCCTTTCCGTGTTATCCACTCTGTTTAGTGCAAATTGCAAATTTTTGCCCCTTTTGAGAGTGGATAACAACGGATGGAACATTTTTCTTGTCTGCTGTGTCCTTTTTACAAATGTTTTGCATCCATTGGGCAGTGTGACAGGGGCTTTAACTACAACACCAAAATGGCTGTCATTTTATGAATAAGTTTTCTTAATGACTAGGATGTCTTTTCCCAAAGAGAAAGAAAAGAAGATAATACTGAAAATGGTTCCAATCTGACAAATGTGAACTTCCATGGCTTTAGTCTGGTCTTTCAAATTCAGCCTTAAAGAAGCACAGTGCTATTTTGACATTCTATTTGGTATAAAGGATGCTGAATTTAATTTACTTTTTCCTTAACCAACTTCACTGTATGAAGTATGCTTATCTACTAAAGGTATGGTATATTATGATAAATAAAGGACAATGCATTTGCAAATATTTACTTTCCATAATTTGTTCAACTTTTCTTTTTTGGATGAAAAAATGAATGAGATATTTTGCTTAGTGTTATTATTCCTCTGTCAAATTGAATCTAAATATGCACATCATATCATTGGTTAAAATAGTTTCAGAGCTTGGAATTACTAAGTCTTGAGAACGCATCTAGGACAATTTGCCACATCTGACTTACTCTGGCCATCTCACCCCAGCTGACTCAACCTGACCAACTTGCTGTGAGGCAGTTCACTGTAGGACAATTCAACATGAGGTAACTAAAAAGAAGGACAAGTGAATTTCTAAATCAAGAGAGGAACAAGTCTTACTCCAGCCTCAAGGTTTTTAACTTGAGAAAGTTAAAAACCTTGAGGCTGGAGTAAGACTTGTTCCTCTCTTGATTTATCCTACATTAAAGTATCCTACAGTGAATTGTCCCATGGCAAATTTGCTGTGGTAAATTGACTGGACAAGTCAACTGTAGCAAGATGAGGAGAACTCTCCCAACATCTCATCTTCATTTATGAAAACAGTATTATCTGGCTAGGGCAATTGAATGGATTCAACCCTCCCCCCTCCACTTCACATGGATTTTGAGGTTAGCTCATGGAACACATTTGAACGATGGCAATGGGAGAAATAATGGTGTTCCATTCAATGCTTTGTTGCCAAAATATTGCTGACAGATAGAAGGCTTTCATGCAGCTGAGGTTCTGCCATACACCACTTATCTCCAGGGCTGGGTTTTTTTAGCCTGTTGTACAACCCAAAATTTTATTGATAATTTGTCCCAAAACAAATTCATAACATTAAACTGCCATCATTCATTAAATAAGGATGTTTTTTTATTTCCATAAAAGGAGATTGTAAATCATAGTACATTTCTCCCCATCTAAAAGACCTGTTTTAAAAATCCAATATGTAAGAGTATGAAGAAAGAGGGATTTTAAATTCTTTGGGGGGAAGGGGTTAATGTCGCTATCCCAAATTGTAAATTTTATGGCCAAATGCAAGTGAGGTACAGCCTCATTTATGACTGCAAAAATGATTGGAAGTGAAGTTCTTGACACTATTACCTGTTAGGGTAGATTTATTGAAAATTAACAATTCCATTTATAACTATGAGATTTCAGGGATTATTCTGCTGTAGACTAGAAAATTGACAGATTTACAACTGTGGCGAGTCTAGTTGTACCAAATAATAGAGAGAGGCAAGAAAATTTAGAGGTTTGTACTCCTAAAGGAATTAACCTTTGGGTAAAGATACATTTTTCAAGTGGCTTCAGAGAAATTATTGGGCTCATAAATTAGGTCTGCCACTACATGAAAAATAACTTTAATGCAGAAGCTTTTGGGGGGTTGTATTGTTTTCTAAGGATGATATGTGGGGGTGAAGGAAAAACAAAAATTACAGGAATCTTCTTTCTTGACCACCTGCCAAAACCCTCTTGTTCTCACAAATGAAGCAACCAAGAATTTTAAACGGAGAATTATAGAATACATAGAAGATAAAAGGAGCAATCCTAAGGTTTCTGGGAAGTGCTGCTTCCTCCACAAGTCCATTGAGGAAATAATATACCAGCTAACTCTTTCAGTATCTTTGTCCTTATCTTTCACTGGTATTTATTTTGTAGAGGGGGGGATGGAATATCGTGGATTGGCTGTGTCCAAACCATTTTGTTTCCTTGACCTGCTCTGACAAAGTGCTTAAGGTGGTTGTCATCATTATCTCCTTCTCACTGGGGCAATGGGGAGTAGGAGAAAGAATAGCTTCAATTTACCTCTTATTCTGACTGTTCCTAGTTGGCAGGGCATGATGGAGGCTGCACTGCAAAATGTTCCACCTCTTCTTGGCACATAGGTTTTTCTGTTATGCAGCCGAAGGCAATGTATGTAATCTTCTGCTTTTTATCCTGCAAACCAAAATCCTCCCTAGAAGTCACTTTAAACCATCTAACTTAAGGATGGTCAATCTGAACCAAGGTCCACATGCATTATCTGTGGTTCCTGCTGTATATCCTATGCCCTTATATCTCCATTAGTTTAAGCTACTATTCTCAAAGGAGGATACAGATAATGTTCATTCTACTAAGAAGCTTCCAAATGTTTATAGCAGTTAGTGCTTATAATAACTGCCACAGTTACTTATGGAGAAGAGCCCCCATCTCTCACCTCAATTTTCCCTTCATAGCATCACAATTACTAATCCACATGCTTATGGCACTTGGTAGCAAAGGAGAGCACTATGCAACCTTTATTCTGAGTTTGGCTTTTTGTCTGAATTCTGGTTCATCTCAACAAATTGAAAACTGCTCTGGCCACAAACTCCACCTAGCCTTTGAGCCAATTCAGTAACATTCTTTGTATATCTTACTGAATTTAACTCCTTCTGTCACTCTTCCATATGCATTACTCAGATGCTGTTAACTCCAGGAAAAAAAAAAGTAGAATTATGTAGTTATCCTTATGTTTTCCTCCACTGTTTCAAACAGCTTCCTCAAGCAGAAATGCTCCTTGATGTTGACTCAAGAGAGAAGTAAGTAGCTAGGAGAGTACTAGAAGAAATCTCAAGAATAAGCAAAAATTATTTTGCATGTGTTCTGCTCAGCCCGTAGATATATCTTGAGTTGAAATAAATGAACTCTAAACTATGCCATTTAAATGGACACTTTTAAAATATAAAAGCAAGCAACATAACAAGTTGTTAAGTAACATGAGAGTGTTTTTCTTTTTCAAATATACATGGATTCAAATAGCTCATAATATAAAAACAAGACATGGAGTTAAAATTGCATGATTCAAAATCAACCCACATTTATATCCAATAAAAAAAAGAAAGAAACAGAAGGAAAACAGACTACAATGTCCTTCGTCTTTTGGAAGTTAAATACCTATGCAGGCCGATGGATCTTTATCTTTTTCTGATTTGAACAAAAACAAATGCTATTTTCAAAAAGCTGAAAGGCTACATATTCACTTCAGATGTACGGTAACCTTCCAGGAATATTTCATGAGAGATTCTTCCCTTATTATCTTAATTTGTTCAGGTACTGAACTTCTTAAGGATCGTCATTTTATTCTAAACTTCATATCTAAAGTTGAACCTTTTATTGAAGAGTGTTTTTTAAAATGGGTTTAAGACATTTTTTAGAAGAGTTTTGTTAAAAGATCAGAAACAGTCTGGCTGAGAGGTAACAGGGACAGGTGAATGATTGTGCCACACAAAAGCATCAGTAAAACTCTTATCTACTTCAACTACATAACTTTATCTATGCCAGTGCCTGTTAGTTGAGCAAATAGGGAGGTGCTCATATGCAAAATTCTAAGCATGCATTTACATTTGTTCAACCTTGCACCACACCATTTAAAGAGAACATTGAAGCTGTGAGCAGAACCGAAGTCATGTTGGATAGCCCATTGAATTGAATAAGGAAGTGTGTCTCAAACTCAGTAG
>BHFT01065776.1:0-13591 GCA_004320025.1 Laticauda laticaudata | reverse complement strand
CTGAGCCTGGTGCCCAGGCCAATGAGGGATGCCAGACAGGAGGTGCAGGATTTTCCAATTGCTTTTTATTGGAGTACTCCCATGGAAAAGGGCTCCAGGCCAAAATGCCAAGAACAAAGTTTAACCTTTATAAAGGGGAAGGCAGGATAATAAGAAATATCATCTAATATCCAAAACTGGAGTCAATAATTGTATAATTTGTTCTGTTGGGTCTCTATTTGCTCTAGGCCATCTCTATGCCTAACTCCTGAGGTCTGCAAGTAGCCTCTTTACTACCAGAATTGTTACAAGCTTTACACAAGCATATTTTCTCTTGGATAAGCATTCTTTCTTCTTGGTAAACAGACCCCCGATTACAGGCTCCCAGATTTACTTTCCAGCGTGTGTCATGACTTGGTTTTATTTTATCAGGCAGCCCGTGGCTTTCGAGGGACCCACCATCATTCTTACATTGTGGAAACCAAAACTGGACAAAGTAATCTGGGAACCCAGAGCTGGATTGAACCCATCAAATGGCTCGTGTGATTTGCTGTAGTCGGGGCAGGGGAGAATTGGTGGTGATTCCCCCCATTTTGTTCTATTGTACTTTTATTGATTTTATTTGATTCTTTTTATTAGCTTTTTATTGTTTTTTATTTTAAATATGGTATTACATTCTATAAACTGCCTCGAGTTGCCATGGGCAAATAGGCGGCAATATAAATTCAATAAATAATTATTCTACGTTTGGCATAGAATGCATTATAAAGTGAAGGCTAACCCTTCCTGTGATCATCTGTTGATGCTGCTTTAGGGCCGCATTGGCTTTTTTGGCAGCTGCAGCACACTGCTGGCTCCACCAAAAATGCAAGGCATCCCGCGCGATCGCGCACAAACACGTGTCCCTGGGTGAACAAGAACCCCTTTTTGAATATTCCCGCCGGTTCCAAAAGCGGGACTTTCGCACGAAGCGAAACGCTGGATCCATCATGGGAGAGTCGCAGGTCCTTTCTCCTCGCAAAGCATCACGGTTGAAGCCCATGCAAATGAGGCTACTCCTCTCCCCGCCTTCCCGCCCAGTTCGTTTCCCGTCGGCTGCGATGCTCGCAATGAGAAACCTGGACGCTCCAATCGGAGTCTGGCAAAAGTTAAGCCCCCGTCACACTACACCAACGGATGGAAAGAGGATGTAAAACGGAGAAAAACACTTGCCATCCATTGGTTAATGCGATGCTGCTTCGTTCTGTACTTCACTGCTCTCCGTTTTTCATCCTCTAAATCGTCCACATCCGTCTATGGACCGTTTCATATCCGCCATTGCAGAAGTTTTGAGCTGCCTGAACAAACTATTGTGCCGGCGAACAGTATCGTCATTCAATCCGTTCTGCATGCGGCTAGGCATACGGTGGACATCCGTCTGCATCCGTTAATGCGTCCGCTATAATCCGTAGGCCATTCGCGTGCGCATACGCCGCACATCAAAATCGCGTTGGACGCAGGAGGAAGTGGAACGGACGCGCAACGGGTATGTAGCGACGGAACGGAGAGAAGGATTAAGCGGATGCAGCATGCAAAGAAAAGCATTTAAAAGGAAAAAACGTTTTCGCATGGCGGGACCTATTCCTGCGGGATATTATAAGGTGTCTGAGAGATCGCCTAAGAGATGCAAATGGGACACATAGTGGAAACATATATATTGCCTATAAAAACGGAGGGAGCAAACTCAGCCTGGATCTTCACTTTCAGCCACAGCCCAGCTGTGCACACTCTGCAGCCTTCATCTGCCTTTGCCTCTTCCACAGCATGCCAGTCATTGTCCCCACATTGTTAACAAAGTCCTTTTGGCAGCCACCAATCGTTCTGCAACAGTGTGAAGCCATCTACAGGCTTGTGAACTCTTACTAGGGAAGAAAAGGGTGGCCAAGGAACGCGTCTGGGTCCGAAGATGGGATTCGGGAGAAGAGCAGAGGAGACTGTACCAGCTTGATGGTGGAGCTCAGGAATGAAGACACTCGTTTACGCATTCCAGAACTTCATGAGGATGCTCTCAGCGCATGTTGAACGAAGTTGTGGCAGCGCCTGACACCAGGTTGACCAAGCAGATCACCAACAAACTTCCAGCCAGCCTTGGACCCTGGCTCGGAAGGTGGCACTGAACTCTGCGACTCACCGGCCTGCAGGGATCTACCTACAGGAAGCATCGCAGTACGGATGGAGGGTGCCACAGCAAACGCCATCAGCAGTGGTCAGAGAAGTGGTGCAGCGCCATCATCGAAGAATACATGGAGAGGCTCCTCCAGTGCCCCCACTGAAGAAGTTTGAAGAAAGTTGCAGAAGCATGTTATCAGAGGTGGAACTTCCCACACACCGTTGGAGCCATAGATGGGAAGCACATGCCTGCAAAGCACCACCCAATCGGGCTCCATTTTTCCACTACAAGGGCTTCTTCACAGATCGTTCCTCTTTCCCATGGTCGATGCTGACTACAAGTTCATGTACATCGATGCTTCCGGCAAACGGGTCAGCTTCAGATGCCAGGTATACGCCAGTGACCTCAAGGAGGGCGGAAGGCAACCTCCATCATGGGCTTCCCAGATCCAGACCCCTTGCCACAACGACGCAAGATTGCCCTACTTCATCGTGGGGGATGACGCTTTCTCCCTGTCAGAACCTACCTCATGAAGCCCTACACTTCAGACTCCTTCACCGTGAAGAGAGGATCTTCACTACATGTCTGTCCAGCAGGCAAGTCGGTGGCTGGAGAACGCCTTTGGCATCCTGGCCAACATGAGGTTCCAGGTAACTTTCATCCACCAGCTAGCATGCCCACAGGCCACTTGAGGAGGATCGTGGAACCTGTCTGCATCCGACTGCATCTCAAATGCTCGCACCCGCTCTACCAGTGTGCAGAAACACGCCTCGTTGGACCTCCAACAAGGCAATGGGTAAGCATGGAGCCTGGGAATGAGGCAAGGGCAAAACCTGATAGACACTAGAGGAATGTGTTGCAAGGCCCCAACAGAGCCTGCATTCTGAAGGGAAGAAGCAAGCGGCAACCTCCTGAAACACTGGTGCAGATGTCCCCAGCTGAGCAGTGAAGTGGCAAGACAGGATGTGAGAGATGATTAATGGATGCTCCTTCTGCCTGAACTCATCACAGCTGATGAGATTGGGCCACTGTATGTTGAGTGAGCCTACAATGAAACAAGGCATTTTAATAATAAAAGGGAAGTGTGTTTTTTTGTTTATGCTTGACATGTGTGTGGATTCAATGATTACAGTTGAGTATTGGTTATAGTGAAGGGCCACTAGGTGTGGCACCTGGGAGGAGAGGACCACATACGTCCCACATGCTTGCACTGGAGTTTATCTATCCCACAGCATTCTTCAACCCATCCCCACAGCTATTTTAACACAATCCCAAAGGTATCTCTTGGCCCTATCAAGGGTATAGCACCATATTTGGGCGCACGATGCCTCCACTAAGATCTGCCCTCAGCTATGCCCGGTGGGTATCCAACGCATCCACACAAAAGGCATGCAAAGACTGAAATACGCATATGATCGTTGTAGAAGTTTCCACATCGAACTTTATTAACAAAAAATAAATGGAGCAAGTGTGTAAGCAAAGATAGAACTTTATGATAAACAAGCTTTAAAACAAAAAATGACCCAATCAAGTGGGTCGCAAGGGTCAAGTCCACCACCAGTCTCTGGCACACCTTTCACGGTCCTTCGGAGGTGTGCCCAGTCTCAGGGGTGAAGGGTCCAGGTGCTGTGGAGGTGGCTGCTGCGAGTGCTGGTCTGAGGCGTCATTGGGGTGCCTGGCCCCGAGAGGAAACAGGGCGTGTGTTAGGAAGCTCTCAGACAGCTGCTCAGCCCCGTGATGTTGAGAAGCTCCTTCTCCATGCCATGGGGTGTCAGCCCAGTACCGAGGACAGATGTACTGAGGCCGGCCCTTGGCTGTGGGGTGGAGGAAGGAGCAGTGTAGTGGGGCTGTCTGGTCTGCAGCTGGTGAGGACTGGCGTGGGTGGCATCTGTGGCATGGGGTAGCATCGGAATCGGTGGCATCACTGTCATGGGTGGCATCAGTGGCATCAAGTGGAAACCGGTGGCAACCGGTGTCATCTGATGAACTGTGTGCCTGGACTGTGAAGGGCTGCTGCCTGTGCTGCTGGACCTCCTGGTAGCCGTAGCCCTGGTAGGTGAGGGCCTTGGAAAGCCTGGAAGGGAGGGACATCCCTTGGGGTGGAGGAGCAACCTGGACTGGGTGGGAGCAGGTTCCTCTGGGTCTGGAAGGTTGTGAAGCAGCTTGGTGATCCAGTTCTTCACCACTGGTACTGGGATTTCCGCCATGCCCGTGAGAGGTCTGGTTGATATAGGTGAGGAAGGGCTTGCGGTTGGAGGATGAGGAGTCGGTGTGGACCAGTTTGAGAGAGGAGATCTATGCTGCTCCGGATGATATCCCTGATCTCCAGCAGGAACAGTGTGACTCTGCCCTCCTGTCTGGCTCTCTGCCTTTTCTGTGGAGCGGAGCTGGGGTGGATTGCAGGTAGGGCTGTGGTGGATGTGCGTCTCCTTTCTCCACTTGCACCACGGGAAGTCCTCTACGTGCTCCACATGGTTAAAACAGCTGTCTGCGGCTTCTCCACTGTGGCACGCTCCAACAGAAACCTCCCTGGAGACAGGAGCTGACTCTCGCCAGAAGAGGACCTGGCTCTCAGCAGGCTGCCAGAGAGAGAGGGTCGTGAGAGGGGCTGCTGCTATCCCTCGGTGCGGATCTCACCCTCCAGGAAGCTGCACTTGGCCATCAACGTAGTCTCTCTGTCCGTCAGCTTAACTGTGGCCTGGCCAGATTTCTTGAGGTGCAGTTTCCCGTACAAGGTGTGGCATGTGCTTCCATTCAGCTGAGGAGCACATCTGATGTGTAGCCCAGACTCTCCGCCTCTCTCTCCAAGCAGCCTGCTCCTTTTGGTGTCCCTGTAGAGCCGTGTGTCCTTCGCCACACATAGTCATCTCTCTCAGCCACTCCAGCCTCATCCTCGTGTTCCTCCTCAATGGAGTATTGCCACCTCTCCCTTTTATACACGTCTGCCTCTTCCTCCCTCTGGCAGGGCCATATGGGCCCTCATCAGAGGGGCTTCGAGGTTGTAGGGCTGCTCCTCCACCACAACGCAAAGACACCAGCACCAGCACCCAAGCAGGATCATATCAGCAGCAGCACCAGCATCAGCACCAGCAGGACCAGGATCATCATCAGCAGAGTAAGCACCAGGAGCCCCAGCAGGACGAGCAAGAACAGGAGCACGAGCAGGACGAGAAGTCCAGGACACGAGCAGGGACCAGCAGGACGAGAAGCAGCTTCACGCAGAGTTAGCACCACGAAGCACCACCGCCAGAAGCAGTATCCAGCAGAAGCACCACCTCCAGAAGCAGAAGCAGCAGAAGCCCAGCCACAGAAGAGCGAACCCCGTGGTATAGTAAGCCCAGCAAGAAGCAGAGTGGGGGGCGGGAGGGTGGCCTGTCCTCTTGCCAGGGCTGGCATCAGATGGCTGAGGCTTTCTCTTCTTCCCAGGTTGTGGGGTTGCTGGCTGGCAGGAGCTGGCAGGCAAGCAAGGCTGGCAGGAAGGCTGTGCACCAAGGCCGGTCACCAAGGCTGGCAGACAGCAAGGCTGGCAGGAAGGCTGGCAGGGAGGCTGGCAACCAAGGCTGGCAGGCAGGCAGGCAGGCAGGGCAGGCTGGAGAGCTGTGTCTGGATGGCAAGGTCTTTCCTCTGAATGGTGACCTGCTCCGAGCTGCTTCCCTTTTATCCCAGCGGGCTGATGCAATAAATCCCCCCCGCATGCGCAGTGAAACGCAGGCATCCACCGCTAGGCATCCCTAGGCTTCCGCTAGGGTTCCGCTGTGCATCCGCTTCATCCGCTGTGCATTCCGCTGTGCATCCGCTTTCAATCCGTTCGGCGTCCGCTCTGCATCCGCGTATCCGTTCTGCGTTCTGCTTTGCTGAGGTCCCCCGGAAGCCGAGCGGATGTGCATCTGCTCTCATCTGCTTCCATCCGCAGCTTCCATTCCACATCCATTTTCTATTCGCTCTGCGGTCCTCCCCCCCGTCCCTTCCTTTCCGTGTTATCCGCTGTTTATGCAAATTTTTGCCCCTTTTGAAGCGGATAACAACGGATGGAACATTTTGCTCATCTGCTGTGTCCTTTTAACAAACGTTTTGCATCCGTTGGGCAAGTGTGACAGGGCCTACAATCAGGATGCCAAACGGATGTCAGCTGCATGTTGTGACTTTTTTTTTTCGTTTTTAGAAGCGGGTGTAACTTTTCCTTATCAAAGGCTTGGAAGCCTCGTTCAGCTGACGGTCAGTTTTTGCACCCTTTAGGCGGGAGTTCAATAAGCTGTCTTAAGCAGAGTTCAATAAGCTGTCTTGCTTAGCAATGTAAGTTTGCGACTCAATTGTCCTCTTATCACAAGTTAAGGACTACCTGTAGTTCACTGTTTTGTGAGTTCATTTGGTCCTGGTTTGTTGATCAAAGCTTAAGTCTGCTTTTTTTTTCTAATCTCCCAATTTCTTTGAGAAATGGTACCAAATAAAATCATTAAATGTTGAAAATTAACATATGGATGATTTTAATAACGTTACATTTTCTTTTTTAAAAAATTGCCCGCTAGATCAGGGGTCTCCAACCTTGGTAACTTTAAAGCCTGGAGGACTTTAACTCGCATAATTCCCCAGCCAGCTGGGAGCTGAAGTCCTCCAGGCTTAAAGTTACCAAGGTTGGAGACCCTTAACACTAGATCCAGGTAAATGTTTGTCTCCCTCCCTCCCCCTCTCTCCCTCTTTGCCTGGCAAACTCTTTTTACCCACCATTGAGTTGTCTTCAGTTGTTGCCTGATAGCGCGATCACAATTATATTGTAGGAAGTTAGCACCCACCTCTCTCCTAGAAGAATGAAATATTCTAGGAAATGTTAAAAAGGCAGAAATTTCCCCAAAAAGAGAAGCAGAAGCTCAGAGAAATGGAAACTCAACCCACCCTTGACCTTGGTTAGTGGGTCATTAAGATCTGAGCCAGTCTATTCTACATAACAAAGACAAAGATAGGATTAGCTTTCTTACACATGGAGTTTGACAGCCAATGGGATACATTTAACAGATAATCAGAGCCGCGACTCTCTCATGATGGATGCACCATTTTGCTTATTGCAAAAGTCCTGGTTCTGGATTCAGTGGGAATGTGTTTGTGTGCGGGACGCCGTAACCTCCGTCCATCGCCGCCATAAGGCTCGTTGTCAGTGGCGAAACCAAACAACTTTTTGCCTGTGGTGAAGTGAGTCCAGAGTCTGGGTAGACTCTAGTTTTAATTTTTGTAGGCCTTGAATCAATAAGGCAACTTTTACCTGGTTCTAAAAGTGGAGAAATTGGATATGAATGTTTTCCTCTCTGTCCTTTGAAAAAGTGTGTGCATTCCAGCCAATTGTTGCTCTTTTTCATTTTAACATCTGGATGGCTGAGGAAGGAGAACCTGCATTTATTCTCATGGCTTGTGGGTCTCCAACTCCAATTTATAGGCTGATACCACATCATGCCCAAAAGGTTGAGGGGCCGCTGCTGTAGCTGACCTAGGGCAAGGAGGACTTCAACTCCAGAATTCCCCAAATGGGCAAAGCAGGCTGGAGAATTCTGGGAATTGAAGTCCGTCAGACTTTAAAAAGGTTGGAGACCCCTGAACAACTGGATAATCTATGGCTTGTCCTGCATTTTTGCATTTGGCTGGATCCCAAACGGGGTGGAAGGGTTAGGTTTCTCAATGCTTCAATACCTCTTCATTTTCCCATTTGTTCAAGGAATAATAATTGATATTTGTTGGTTGGTATATAGGACTGTAAGGCTGCAAGGGACCTTGGCGAAGATCTTCCACTCCAGAGGTCTCCGACCTTTTCTGATTCTGTGGACTGGTAGCAGCAGTGGTGAGGGGAGTGCGAGAAAGGGTGGTTGTGGGCACACACCTGCTGCTTACACAAATGGAGCTTCACACGTTTGCCTGCAGCTTGTGAAATCTGGTTGCCAATGGGCCCGGGGGTTGGGGGGACCCCTGTTCTAGTCCTACCCTTCCCCACCACTGCTGCTACTGCTGCCAGTCCACAGAGCCAGAAAAGTTTGGAAATCTCTGGAGAGACTGGTAGATCTTCTGCAAGATCCTTGCAGCCCTATGGTCCTATATATCAGTGGTCGCCAACTGGTGGGCCTTGCCCCACTGGTGGGCTGTGAGAAAATTTAGGTGGGCCACAGAAAAATCATTTCCCCCCCCAAAGCAATTAATCCAGGCTGTGTGGGAACACAAGGCTGTGCCACCCACATGGCCCGCCCATCAGCTGGCCCCCACCCTTCGGCCCAGCACAAACCTGCAAAACGCAGCGCAGCCCTCACCAGCCAGGATGAGGTGATGGTGCTGTTGCAGCAAGAGCGGACTGGCAGCACAAGCAGGCTGAACTGGTGATGGAGATGGTGCAGGAGCACTGTGCTACTTGCATTTGCATGGCACTCCCGCACCTTCCAGCTTGCCTTTCCTGGACAAGGGCTGTTCGTTCATCTATGGCTGTGGTCTGTAAGGATGGCCTGGGACAGGAAAAGTACCAGCTGGTGGTGGTGGTAGGAGGGGACAGAGTGGGCAAAGTCTGTGCTTGCCATCCAGTTCAGAGGTCTGGAATGGGGCATCATCATCATCATCATCGTCAGTTCTCTTGTTCCTCTTGGCGCTCTGCTCTGCTGGCCCCCTCCCTACCCCACCCCATCGCTGCCCAGGGAATGAGAAGACAGAAGCTGCCGCCTTTGAAAAGCGCTGCTTTCTGTTGCCTGTGCCTTTCCTGATCTCTGCTCTTTTGCCCCAGCGAGAGCTGTGCTTCTGCTCATTTTCTTTTGTGCCAATGGCTGGGGCCATGGGGGTGGGGCCATGGAGATGTGGCCATGGAGATGTGAGAGCTGCTCTTCCCCCCTCAGCAAGCCAGGCCTGGAGGAACGCAAAGAATTGCGGGCAAACACTGGAGAAATGCATGTTGGAAATGCCAACAAGACACGTTTCCAGCACGGTCTCCTCTGTTCCAAAGTAGGATTGAGTGGAGGGAAGGGAGCAGGGGAAAGGGGAGGGAAGGAGAAGCTCAGCTGGCTTTCCTTTGGCATGGGATGACTAAATGCCCAGACCAAGAGCACCAAGGAAGATGGGCTCCTAATAACCAGCCTGTTTGTGCAGGTGAGAAACTTTTCTTCAAAAGCTTGAAAAAGCTTTTCAAGCTTTTCTGGACTCAACACTTCCCCCCCCCCCTTCCGCCTCCACAAAAGGAGAGAAGAGACCTTTTCCTGCTTGGAACAGCGGACCTGGAGCTAAGCCTCAGGGACGTCCTCTTGTGTGTGGAAGGCTGAAGTGAGGGGGTGTTGCCTGGTTATTAGGACCACATATTTCCTCAGCAACTTCCACGCCAGACCTCCTTCTCTCCCCAACTCTGAGGAAGCCACACCTGGTAAAGGAGGAAAGGTTTCCTCTGACTTGGGGAAGATATAAGAAATGACAGGAGACCAGATGGGGGCGCGGGTTCTGCTTTTCTTCTGTTTGGGAGGGGCTGGTTTCCCCTCCCTCCTGTCAGATTTGGCCAGGCCCAGCAGCCGTAATTCCTACCTCTTTCCCTCCCAAAGAAGACAAGAGAGCCCTCTTCTTTGCCCTCTGCTTCTGCCCAGTTAGATTAGCATTTAATTGCATTCTGAGGGCTTAATAATCAAAATATTTAAAGAATAACTCGGCTCAAAAAAAATTAAGAAGGGAAGCATTAAACATACACCACTTTAACTACCAAGTTCAAGTCACACTGTCTGTGAAATCCAAACTGTCCACTTAAGGAGACAACTACGGTATGATTGACAAGTCAATTTTCAGATGCGTGTTTGTGCAATATGGAGAGACATACAGGTGGAAAGCACACCATAGGCAGTTAAGGCTAAGGTCACTAACACTGGCACGCATGCTGATGGCAAGATTGCATGATTGCGTAAAAAGGTACGAACGTTAAGCGACGAGCAACATATTGGAAGGGGTGGCTCCGATCGTGTTAAAATCGCGCCTTCAAAAGTAGAAAACATTTTGCATAAAAAGAGACGGAAAACGGAAAGGAACTGACGGGGATAAGTATACGCTAAGCGAGGATGTTAAGCGGACGTTCGATACGGAACACGGGTCGATTGCGGAAAGCGAGATGAACAATCCGTAGGGCTTCTGGGGGAAAAATAGCGGAGAAGTCGGAGCACTTAGCGGAAGGAGCGCGATGCATAGCCGGATGTACGCAGAGTGCGATCACGTACGTCCTATAGGATGCATAGTCGGTATTCATGTAGGGCGGAAAGTGGCAGTAGCAGACTGGCAAAAGCGTTCAGCTTGCGATGAGGGGAGGATAAGTTGCGTCACAGCTGCGGCGATAGTAAAACAGGACTTGGCATCGCAAGCAGTACATCAGGAGGAAATGACTTGTGCACAGACGATCTTGAAAGAATACCATGGTTTCGCTCAGTCAGGGAAGAAGAGGAAGCCGTTGCTGCCTGCGCAGGCCCTAGTCCAAGTGACAGACAACCGTGCACCAATGTGGGCCAAACCCGCCTACGCACCGTGACTCCCGGAAGCTGCTTGACTGGCTTCTGCTGGTGCTTCTCTCCTGCTGCGAACTGCTGTGAAGAAGCCCCCAAATGCCCACAAACAGCCCTCGCTGCTGAATGGCCTGAAGCCCCTGCCAGAGGGAGAAGAGGCAACAGCAGGAGAAGGAGAGAGCGAAACAGTACTTCCATTGTGCGCGCCAAGACCATGAGGAGGAGGTGCTGTGGAATAGCTGAGGTGGAGAACGATGTATTGTGGAAAAAGGTGCCACAGCACTCTATCACACACCAAGTTTGGTGAGGCGTCTTTAATAGCAGGCAGCATGGAGAGAGACAAGCAGAGAGCCTACACATGAGGCAAGAGACACCAAGAGTTTGTTAGCTGTTCACGTTTATTTTCTAATGCTTAAGACAGGCTTTACTATTGGTTCTTTGCTTTTTTAAATAAAGTAGCATGCAGTTTACTTAAGACAGTTTAATAAAGGTTATCTTTGCTTCACAACTTGGTCATTGTTTTTACTTATGAGAAATATTGGTGAGAGAACTTTGAAAGAAATGCGCTTAATGTGGCGCGTTTTGCATGCGTATTGTGGGATGGACTAAGCTAACTAGTGCAAGCAGTAGTGGGACTGGTATGGTCCCACCCCCAGCTGCCACACATATAGGCTCTATTGGGTGTTATCAATAACGAATTTATTCAATTTGGGATCAAAACACATTTCAAAATAAACAAAGCTCTTTATGAATGCCACAGGCTATCATTGTAGGGTCACTCAACATAATAGCACATGCAATCTCATCAGTGTAATGAGAACAGGCCAAGAAGCATCCTACTTATTATGCATCTACCATCCTGTCTTGCCACTGCCAACTGCTGACCAGCTGGGGACGTCCTGAGCACAGTGTTTCGCGAGGGTTTGTCTCGCTGCTTCTTTCCTCTTCACGTGAAGCTCTTGTTGGAGTTCCTTGCACATCCACTAGTGTCCTATCAGGTTGTCCTAACTGCCTCATCACCAGGCTGCAATGGGTCCCATTGCCTTGTTGAAATTGGTCCACAAGTGCCCTGTCATGGCCAACACCGTCGATAGCGGGTCTGGCAATGGAGATTTGTGCTAGGATACCAGCAAGCTTCGCATTGATGCTCCCTCAAGTCCTGTGAGTGTGATGCGTGTTGCATAGGTGGAGATGAGAAGTCACCTGGAACCTCTCCCTGTTGGCCAGGGATGTCCGAAAGGTTCGTTCTCACTCACCCGCTTGCCTGACAGCCTGAATAGGTGAATATCCTCTCTTCACCGGGTGAGGTAAGTGTAGGGTTTCATGAGTAGGTTCGTGACGGGAGAAGGCGTCATCACCACGATGAAGTTATGGGGACATATTGTGTGCGTTGGGTAGGGTTGGTCTGGATCTGGGAAACTTCCTTGATGAGTGTTGCATTCCAGCCGCGTCCTTTGAGGGATCACTGATTTGTAAGTCCTGGGCTAGTCTGAAGCTATGACCCGCTTAGCCATTTGAAGGCATACCAAATGTTACATGAACTTTGTAGTCCAGCATCAACGGCATGTCAGAGGATGATCTGAAGAAGCCTTGTTAAGTTTGTTGGTTTAACGTTGGACCTGATTGGCTGGACTTTGCAGGCCAGTGCTTCCCATCTATGGCTCCAACGGTGTGGGGAAGATTTGCCACCATCTGGAATAACCACTGTTCTGCAGAAGGACTATCTCCTCAGCCTTCATTGTCCAGTGGTGGGTTACACTGAGAGTTCTCTCCTTCTTACGCTATTTGGTCGGTTCGATGATGGCCCTGCACCACTTCCTGAGCAATTATGCTAATGCTGTTGTTGGCACCTTCCAGGTCATACTGCATGTTTCTGAGGCGTCGGTTCCAGGAAGGCCGATTGTGGGCTTTTGGGCGTGGATGACATGGTTGATTTAGATAGATTCTAGTCAAGTGCCACTTCATTCCCAGGGTCCAAGTACTTGTGTTGACGGAAGTCTGGTGCTCGCTTGGTCAACCTGGGTCTACAGACCGGTCAACAATTTCGTCAACAGGCTGGGTGGCATAACTCATGAAGTTGCTGGAATGCATGAGTGTCTTCATTCTCAGCTCACCATCAAGCTTTTGTATACAGTCCAAACTCCATTTTCTTCTCCCAATCCTATCGCGGACCACACAGCTCTTGGACATTTCTCCTTCTTCTCCTTGTGTGAGGAAAAGATTGAAACAGTCGAAGAGGGCTTGGTTCTGGTCGTTGAATGATGGCAGCCACCATAAGGAGTGTGTGATGACCATGGTGAGATCAATGGCTGATGTGGAAGAGCTAAGATGCAGGTGAAGAGGTCTGTACGCCACGGTTGCTGGACTCATACTGAGATCCATGGTGATTTCCTCCCCCTTTTTATAGGAAATGTTGGTTTTCCGCTCGGTGTCCTTCCACATACTCTATGCCAACTCCAGACATCCTAAAGTTGCGAGATACATCCCATAATTCAAAACGTTTTGTCATTTTAATGCTTTATATATTCGAGATGCATCTCGCTTACATCCTTTTCTGGCTACTATTCTATTTCCGTGCTACTAACGCTCTGGTTGTTTTGGTTATCACCAGCCTCAGCGGGTTGTGTTAGGTTGGTGTCGTGTGTCATTTGGTAGGTTTTTGTGTGGGGACGTTCCATGACACCTTTCGCTCGTCCCTCTTTCCATTTCCAGCTGCAGGCGGATGTGAGTTTGAGGGGAATGGGCCAGTAGGAAGGCCGAGAAGGATACACGGACGTTGTAATGGATGACAACAGGCGTAGAACGTTTGTTGCCCCCGTATGTGTCCACAGATGTACATCGTACGCGGCTGAAAGTTTATCCGCTCGAAAAGGTTTTTGGGTGGGCAGCTCAAAACTTATTTTGAGTTGGTGAAATAGCAGTTAGGACGGATGTTTTGACTAGATAAGACGCCATATGAATATTATATGCAGTAGTGAGT
>BHFT01065772.1:0-17565 GCA_004320025.1 Laticauda laticaudata | reverse complement strand
ATGGATTGGTTAATAATTGATTCCATGACTTTACAGGTGACGCAGCATAAAGAGATTGGTCTGTAATTTTCACCTAGACTCGGATCTCCCTTTTTGAAGGTGGGGATGACCATGGCTAGTAACCATAGGTTTGGTAAGGAGCTGGTCATGAAGGATTTTTCAAAGATTATGCTTAGAGGTTTGGCTATGGTAATGGATAGCTTTTTTAGAAGTAGGCATATTCCATCCCATCCAATGGATAGAGATTAGATTGCGTAGTGCTTTTTCAACATTGTCTTCTGTAAAATTGATATGTATTAGAACACTGTAGTTGTCTGTGGTTCAACTAGGAAATACTGCGCATGATCCATTGTTGTTTACAAATATTGAGCCAAAGAATGTATTAAAGAGGTTGGCTATAAAAGTGTCATAAAAGCAGCCCACACACGTTATCTCCCCCAATTATGTTCCCATGTTTTTAAATGAGCGTGGCATTTTGCCAAATGCTGGCAGCTACAGGAAAGAAAAGGTAATCTTCTTCCTACAGGCATTTCATTTGCTATTAGGGTTCCTCCCTTTCAGGTTATGACCATCTATGTACCTCTCACCTATATATCTCTTTGAACAGCAATTGGCAATCCTTTAAAACAATTTCCCCCATCTTGACCCCCATTCCTTCATCTTGACATAGATTTGGAAAGGAAGACATTTTCCTACTATCCTCCAGACACTTATTTCAAAAATTCATAATTGCTCTTAATCTCTCTATTTCTTTTAAGAGATGTGATAATGTTTGAAACAATGAAGAAGCAAGTTTTGGCTCAAGCTTTCTTTCCTTTTAGCTTCTAGTTCAAACAAAAGGTCAGTATCAGTTTTTGAAATATTATTTCACCACATTCTTAACTTGTGCCTTTCTGTTTTCTTCCAGTAAATTGGAAAAAGTAGTAGGGATAATGTAGGGAACACTACTTTTAGGAAACACTACTGTGGAAGCTGTTTGCCATGAATATGGCATCATAAAAAAGGATTTGTACTCATATTTTGAACATTCTTTTTCCCCCTTCTTAAAAAAGACTCAGATTATTCCCCCTTTTTAAAAAAGACTCAGATCTGATTATTCTGAATTAAAATTGGTATAATCAGACTGAGAACTTATTTTTCAATTAATATGTTGATTACATATATTCTAGTTACACATGCATTCAGTTTGCAGTTATCGTCACTGATTACAGTGATGCTCCGATTACATGACCTAGGATTTGAAATGTAAAATGCAAAGAATAAAAATTTCCTGGAGGTACAAAAACTGTACTGTATTAATTTTATGCTTAAAATTTTGTGCCAAGCAATTTGCACTGAAAAGTTGCATGTTTCAGTAATTGTGCACAATGTTGATTTGAAGAAGAACAGAAAAACTAAGTCTTTTGTCCACCCACAGTTTCCTAGATCTAGAAATTTTATGAAGCTATTTCTGGCTTTTAAGCTATCTTTCTCACTAGAAATTGTTCAAACATTTTCAAGTACAACAAATATTTAGCTCTTCTCCCTCAAGAACCATTGGTTACTTTCCAAATAATAACTTATATTGCCTTCCAGATGTATCCAATATTTTATTTATTTATTAGATTTATATGCCGCCCATGTCATCCGGAGGTCACTCATTGGAATCACTGAACCATTGGACCGATCACATTAACGAAGGCTATGTGATGCTAGAAGTGGCCAATGAAGAAATGGCTAGATTCCTCAGGAAGCTGAGTTCTGAAGACAGTATTTAATATTCTGCAAATGTCAAATATATCTTTGTTGTAATAAAACAGCATTAAAACAACAAATTAATATGAAAAATACAATGTTCCATGTATAAGCAATTGTATCTGCAGATATTGTATTAAAGATGGGCTGATCTCACATCAACGAAAAGAAATTAAAGACAAAATATACACACACCTGAATGTTCATCAAGGAATGTGCATGTAGTAATATCTAGGGCTTAATTGATGTAGAGCAGCAGCATTTAAAAAAAAATATAAAATAAGAACTCTCTTATCACTTCAAAATGAAGCCATGGAGAAATAGTATAACACTTATTATAAATTATATGACTGAGGCCAATGTTCCTCTGTTGCACTATAAAGACCACAGCTTTTTTGTGTCATTGTTAAACAAATGTCAGGTTTAAATTTTAAATGTGCAAGGTTGATCACTTTAAAAAAGTGATAGTCTTTTTTTTTTAAGTTACATTGGCACCATCCCATTTACCAGCTGGACCTTCATTTCTTGAAGGCTGTTCATTATCTTCTTCTGGTGCCCAACAAGTGTGATTCCAAGATGCCTCAAATCCCTGTATGAAGAAAGCACATGTTGATTCTAAAGGCTGATGCATTGGAACGTTGGCTGTAGTCGATCAACCCATGTGTCTGTTTTGAATATCCATGTTTTCAAATTATATCACTTAAAGCAGTTCATAAAATTAAAAGCATTATTTTGAAACCTGTCTTTTTTCCTTTAACTATTGGAGGATGCCAGGATTTCTTGCTATTTTGGAGATATCAAATGGGAAAGCTTTTCTTGAACTCAAGAAATGTGAGAAAAAATGAGTGAGTATGGAAAAGTGAGAGTAAATTATTTTTCTACTAAACCATTTGTCCTCATCCCACCCCGCAAAATCAGATGAAATTATTTTGAGAAATATTCAATCACGCAGACAGATATAAACAGTCCAGTAAAAGTTTTAGCTTTTGATTGTCATGTCATTTTATTTTTTTCACTCTGTAGAAAAGTAGGATGAAATGGCACATCTCAGCCCATTTTAGTGTAGTTTCTGGTGCAAACCTTCCTCAGAGAATAGAATAGTGGTCCTTCCTACAGGTAATCCTCGAGTTATGATAGTCCACTTAGCAACTGTTCAAACTTATGACATCCCCATGAAAAGTACTTATGACCAGGTCCCAAAGTTATGTATTTTGCAGCATCACAGTGGTTGTTCGCACTAACAAACAACTGCAGACATGTTGCAACATCTCTTTTGTCATGCCTGAGAGCCCTGCTCTGCTCATCCTTGCCTTCTGCCCAGCTTTTTGTCCAGCTAGACAGAGAAGCCGTGGGACGGTGTCTCTGTTTCCCTTCTGAGTCTCAACCTCTCTCACAAGTGATGCCCTGCCGCATCCGTTCCAATTTCACAAATTGCACCACAATGGAGTTGGAGAGCTTGGCGTGCCGCCCCCTTGTTCTCATTTGTCAAAAGCACTTAAAAATTGCAAACAAATTTGCTTCTCAGTTCTGTGGTATTTCTCTCAAGACACTCTTCTTTCACTGGAGAAATGGAAAAGCTGGAAAATGTGCAGGGAAACCAAGAAAGTTTGTGCAGCTAAAAAAAAAAAAAGGNGGGAAACCAAGAAAGTTTGTGCAGCTAAAAAAAAAAAAAGGTAAAACCTTCCAACTTCTCATGAGAAAAAAGTAAAATCTTGCAAAGTTGAAAAGTTGATTTTGCTTTTAGCTCCACAAACTATTTTTTGGTTTCTGCCATTTGGAATCCAGCTTTTCCATTTCTCCAGCGAAAGAAGAGTGTCTTGAGCTGTGGAGAGAAATGCCATGGAGCTGGAAAGTATATTTGTTGCCATTTTAAAGGAGTGCTTTGGGCAAACGAGGGGAGCAGGGCAGTGGTGTACCAAGCTCTCCAGCTCCGCAGTGGTGCAATTTATGAAATTCAGGCAGGTTCATAACTCCAGCAAGTGGTAGGGCAGGGCAGCACCCACTTGTGAGAGAGGTTGGAGTTCAGCAGGGAAGAGACCAACCCGATGATTCTCTGCTTGGCTGGACAAGGGCACTGGCACCCAAACCTGCACAGGAAGGGGCTCTGAAATGTGGTGCCAGAAGTAAGTTAGTGGTTGGTGACTGGATGGGGAGAAAAGGCCTAAGCAGCTTGGGACCCAAAGGGGTGGGAAGAGCATGGGATCTCTCAGTGGATCGGGGGAGACCTTGGGTGGTCAAACACATTAGCCCCATCTGACTTTCCCTACCCTGAGAAACCTTGTGCACATATACAATTAGCAAATGTGAGGTGAAAGCAGGAAGTTTTCAAGTTCATTTTACATGATTCACTCCATTACATTTGTAATTTGAGGACTATCTGTACAAGAACAAGGCAGGCATAGGTATTCCTATTTTCTTTTCCTTTGCTTTGGAGAGTTGGATTGCTTATTTCATTCAGATTAAATTCACCTGCTCCTTTGAAATCTACATTTGCCTAAGTTAGGGGGAACATAAAAATATAATCTAGTAAAAAAAGCAAGACAGAGTAGCATTTCAAGACAAAGGAAGTATTGGGAATTCAAGCATCTGAGGAAGCATGAGAATTTTGTGTGTCAGGTTTTGGTTTGATCCCTGCCAATTATTTAACTCATATAATTTAGACTCAACAGTGGCCTTATTGTTATAGGGCAGATTTTAGGGAAAACCAAAGATCATATCCCTGCCAATTACATGCATGGGCTGATATTGACTGAAAAAAGACAAACAGAATTTCCTGGAAATCTTCATTTATTCTTCTGAGAATTTTATAAGGAAAGTATGAATTGCATGTATAATGACTACATAGAAACTAATAGCAATATAACTATTTGTAGTGGAAAATCAGTACCATTGTGTTGTTTCTTTAGATAATTTTCTTTTCAGCTGGTTATTGTAAAAGTCACTATTTTATTAATAATTGCATGTATGTATACATCTGAAAACAACACTTGCCTTCTACAGAAGGAAGAAAATAATCTGTCCATCTATTATTCATTTGCAATCTCTACTCTGGTTGAATGTAGCTTTTTAGATACACATATGTGTTTGTGTATATGCATGTATCTAGATATGTACACACTGTCACAAACATACATCCACACATATTGCTTTTTCATAACAACCAACTTTGGTAATATCCTCAGGGCTAGCTAAAAATTTCCCAGTAGTATTTTTAGTTATCTGACAAACCACAGGACTAGCTAAACAGAATATGAACATCTGAGCAGAATTAAAAAGGAAATATTGGAGTGGAAAACATGTGTGTATATGTATTATTAATCCAGCTTTTTCCTTCTTTTTCTGAATGTTATCATTTGTTGACATACTAGTGTATGTTGGGTTATATCAGAAAGATTGCCTAAGGAATACTTAATTTATAGAAGAAATAGGTTTTGAACATATTTAATATTAAAACTATACACACTTGAATAACATGAAAAGTAATACCAGTATAATCCCAATTAAATCAATGGATACCCTGCCCCATTTACCAGAGCTGCTAATTGTCTTTACCGAAGCATATTCTGTTTGAGTTACCACTACAGAACCATATTTTATTTGAGTTAGGATCAAAAAGTGCAGATTCTACATCTTTCCCTAGGAAAATTTATTGTATTGTATTGTCATACTGTTGAAATTATGATCAAGCCATGGAATAAAAAAAATGGTAAAGTAAACTGATGTTGCTTCACATCATTATTATACTTTTAAAAAGTAGTTAGTGTGACTGCAAAACTGTACATACTTAAAAATGTTTATTTTCACAATTTGTAATCTGGACTTCATACAGATTTGAAAAGTGCGGAGATCTTGTACCTGAAAGGATAGCATTTTGATATGTTCAGGAATGCTCACAGCGTATGTTTTATAAATTAAGTTTTCAGTTCTTGTCGGAAGACAAACATTCATCTGCTCTTGTTGTTTATTCTTTCCAAAAGAAGCATGGTATGATAATTGATTTTCAAATATATACATGTCACCAGATGAATAATAAGGAATAAAAAGCAAGAGCCGGTGAATTCCTGATATTTTTTTTCCCATAAACGGACTTTGTTTTTATCAAAAACAAACATTTATTTTAAAAGAAAAATATAACAATTACAATATAACACAACACAACACCCACACATATTTATAAATATTCATAACTGTCCACTGGATGAAAAGCAACAAGGTATCCTGAGATTCAGTATATATCTTTCAAAAGGGAGATGTGATGAAGTCCACTTTTTGTTGTTAGCCATTAAAGTCCAGTCAACTTTGCAATTTAAGAGGCCAGTTTCATTACTTAGCTATTCTTGAAGGGTGTTCTGGCACTCAAAGTCCATAAAGTTAGAAATAGTTGCTCTTTTTTCTGTGAGAACAGTCTGATAATCCAGATGGAAGCACAGGTAGAAAACAGGATCCACCTCTCGCTAGAATTAGAACTACATGGCAACAATAATATTGGAACATATCGGTTGTCAGGTCATGGAAGAAGGATCTGGAACAGAGCACAGGACTTGGGGCAACTGCTATGGGATCCATTAAAAAAAATTACATTCAAAAGGCATCACTTGTGCCTTTGAAAAAGACCTTGCTAGCTGGCAGGCTTATGAATAGTAACTGAAAGAAAGCCAAGATTTTCAGATTGTTTGAGGGTAATTTAAAACAACTCCAAAAAACTCATTATTATGGATTCCTTTGAAGGAATATTAAGTTTGTTATTCAGAATTAGAGTTTGCCACTCAAACTACCATACAATCTTAAAAATCTTGGTTCAGAGGCATTATCTTTCTCACTCACCTGTTCATGGCAAACAGAATGGCTTGCCTTCACAAAGACTGATACCCTTATTTCTAATAATCAGACTATTTTTCTATGTAACCTTCTTGCCTGGGCTCAAATTTCAAAATAAAAGTCCTGGGAAACCAGCAAAACCAAATAATGAATTTTAAACAATGGTGAATGGTGAAATCTATTTTCAAGTTCTGAGTTTTGATTTTTATCTGATCTCCCCAAGTCCCAGCTCTGGAACAATATGAATACTCAACCCTGGTAAGTATGTTACAACACATTTAAATACAGACATTCTCCATGTTTCTTTCTTCTTCTAAATAGTTAACCACAATCTCTTGTTTTCTGGAAAATTGAAAATTACTTTTGGTTCAGTATAAAGATGCATATTTTCCATCTAAACAAATTATCAGGATTTCAGTTGTTTTAATTTGAAACTTTTAATGGCCCCATGCTTTTTTTTGAAGCTGCTACTAAACATTTATCTTTAACAACATTCAGAGTAAATGGTCACAATTTCTTTTGTTCTAAAAATATTTGAGAAATTCAATAAGAGGTTCAGTTTAACATGATGATTTCAAATAGAGGTTAATCAGCCATTTGAAAGTTTTTTTTTTTTTCTGGGTTTTTAAAATCGGATCTTCATTGTGACCAAGGATATAGAGTTAATGGCCAATTGGCCTAATGTACCTTTCCAACTCTATGGTTCTATGACAAGTAGAGCTATATAACCCTACAGGTTTCTTCATGGAAACTGACTAATCTAGAAGATGTTATAATTATATGAAATGAAACAATTACTCATTTATGAATAAGATTCAGTTTTATTGAATTTTATTATAAATATTTTATTTTGTTGCAATAGTTGGAGTGGTTTGTTTGCAAATTTACATTTACAATAAAGATTGACTTATCAATTGATTGAAAGTAATTTTGTTTTGGTCTTTCAGTAACTATACAGGAAAATATGTTTTACACCATACACATATGGATAGAAAAATATAATAATATAGGAACTTTATTAATCAACTAGTTGAATGTTTTGTCTACATCAAATAATCCAGGCAGGCTTTAAATAAATCATCATAGCCAATTTACTTACAAGATATAAACTGTGATTCAGAAAGTATCTGTTTTATCTTATATTTTAATGCCTTAAGAGGACTTCATGAATTTTCCCAGCAATAAAAATTTAAGCATATTTTTAAAACTGAAGTACACAAATGACAGCTGATGAATTCTGAAAGTGACATTATTTATGATGGGAATAACAGATGGAACAAATTAAAGATACAGTTAGTAATAAAAAATAACCTAGGAATGTTTTGATGGTTTGTTTTTAAAGGAGACCAATGATGGGCTTAATGTAAGATGCCAGATAGATGCAACTCCTATTCAATCTGAGGAGATAAAAATTCTTGTACAATGAACTAGCCTCCAAAATGGGTGAAAAAAGGAAGACATTGCTTTCAAATCTTTCCAGATTTTATAGAATCATAGAGTAGGAAGGGTCCAATCCTATTCTTACGTAGGAATCAATTGACAGAAATACACACCTTTTTTTTTTTTGCACAAAATCCACTATGTTGAGCAAGAAGAGCATGCCCTTGGTCAGCTTTGACTTTGTCTTCCAAGGAGCTTAACCTAAAGTGGGGCCTGGTTTATATACACAGCAGGCTGCTGAGACAGAAGAGCCTATAACATTTCAAATGGAAGAGGGTAACTTTGGTGACTATAAAACCAGATCGAAAAGAAGATTCCAAGCAGCCCCTTTCTGTGAAATGTTTATATTCCATTTTCAGGGAACTTAAGACAGGAACATTAAAAATGTGAACCTTTAGGACAGTCTGAAGAAGGATCATCTGAACACTCTTTTTCATTTAGGAGTTTGTCAGAGCCAGAACTTTAATGTAAGGTAGCATAACAAATCCTTTTCATTCTTATGGTTTTATGGACAGAAGAATTTGAGATGGATTAGCAGAATGATGCAATCTTAATGCAATTCATTTATCTATGGTGCAATTCATTTATCTATGAATAGTTTCCATACAACATTTGTTTTATTATATAACTAGTGTGGAAAACAAAGAAAGAGAAAATGTTTCTCAGTAAATTCTGGGATATTTATGGTGAGCCTACAGAAACAGGTGATACAAATATGGAGAAAGAGAAATCTGGAATTTTCATTCTATAATTATTCAGCCTAATCAAGTCCAAATCTTATCTTAATTTTCAGCTTTAATAATATCAACAATCTAATTTCTATTAGAGCACATTTATACAATACAAATGTAATATTCTTGGCTTTCACCAAGAATTCTGAAATTATAGTTTGATTCAGTACATCAAAACTCCTTTCTAAAGATCCTAGGGCCTGCACACAGAAAACTAAAGTTCTCAAAATTCTGGGATTTGTAGACACAATTTCAAAGGCACTGGGTTGGAGAAAAGCAGAATGTGGAAGAAATAAATCTTCAGCCTCTATAACACATAATCTACAGCTTAATGATATCTTTTGTTAAATATTCATTTTAACAATTACATTTTCTGCATGATTCTAATTCTGATCTCACTGAAAATTCCATTAATATGAACTCCTTTACAATCATAATGTATGTGTGTATATATATATATATATGTGTGTGTGTGTGTGTGTGTGTGTGTATGTGTGTGCATATATACACACACTCACACACACATGGAACCTGAAATCAACTGGATTAAATTTTAAATAAAGTGTTAAAACCTGAGGATGAAAACTTAATTAAAAACAGCAGAGAATGTTATTTTATATGTTTAACTCAGTTAAGGGATAGTATATTCCACCTAGTTTTAAACACTTCTACTTATAAATCATTTTTTTAAAAAAGCCAAAATCCCTTTAAAATTTGATTAATATTGTGTATTTGTGTTAGTTTGTACAGTATGACAAGTAAAAAAAAATTGAAATTATTTTTGGGGCATGATATTTTAAAAATAATATTTTATATAATCTAAGAGAAAAGATGACATCCACAATCAAAATTATAATAGATGCTAACTAAATTAAGAATTAGTATAAAAATTAATAAGGCACAAACTAATGTCAATATTATTTAACATAAGTGCAAATAGCCAATCCTTTATATTTCATGAGATTGAAACAGAAAAATACTTGTAAAAATATAGGACATACCTGACTTAAATTCTTATGTGGATACACATACACAACAGACAAGACAATATCAGGGAAATCCAAATTTATGACACCAGTGCAGGAATTCTGAAAATCCAACCCATTTTTCTTATTTTCTTTTCATAGTCAAGATATTTTCTAAAGGTAGATTCTGTTTCTATGTTTGATGTTTTATAAGCCCTACCAATACTGTATTTTCATTGTTAAAATTGACTATTGTTATCAGACATAAAGTCAGAACTGGATCTGAGATTATCAAATAAAATAGACTCTAGAAACAAATGGAAAATATTGAGAAAGTTGATGCAGGTTCAGGGAAGATGAAGTATTCAGCATAGCCAGGGAACTATGACACATTCATCATATTCCACAGTTTAAAATATGGGAGAAGTTTTGTGTCCTAATTGTCACTCTGCTGCTGAGAAGAAGTCCTCTGATGTTAAATCAAACAAATAAATAAATAAAGCAAACCATATAGTTTTAACTGAACAGCAGATTGTTGAAGATCTCCCGTAGAGCGAGGATTAATTTGCATCCTTGAGCAGTAAGAAGAGAGAATGTTGTGCTTAAAAGAGTTGTGTGTGCAGACCAACAATACAATGCAAATCATTTTTAAAAAGCAACCTAACATAGATGACATTGACAAGCATTTTGTTTTAGTTTGGAAGCCAGACAAGCCAGAGGAAATGAAGGAATGTATTAAATTTCATCATAATTGTAGGGAGGTGGGGGAAAGGAACATGTTCACAACTTATTTTTGTAAAAATCAACAAACCAACCAACAGTGAGTTCCTTTTCCCACACCACATTGTCATTTTGGCAAAGTTGCCTTAAAGAAAAAGGATTCCATATCTTGCCATGCATCGGTCAAGACCTCTGACCTCTGCATTTTAATCAAGGTCTTATCAGTTTGAAGCAGGGCAAAAATGTGATCCTTCTGCTACTGTCACTCTCAAATTAAAGTCAGGAATGTTCTTCTGATTTTTGAACTCTTCTCTCAGCGATGTTCACTGCACAGATTTTTCTATTGGACCCTTTTCTGATTTCATAGAGATCACAAGAGGAAAGGAGGCTTTACTTATTAAGTCTGTAATGTGTCAAGTCTCAGAGTTAGGTAGAGATAAGTGAAAGCCTGTTCACTTGCAGAGAACTCCCTATATTTCTGTGTCCTTGTAAAGGAGAAATATATCCTTCTTAACAGAAGCTTGCCTCATATCACTGCACAAAGACAGAGAAAATATTCATTCTGCTTACATTTTAATCTGAATTTATGTAGTCTGAATTTCCTAAATAAGACATAGACTAAAACTTATATATGCTGAAATTTCTCCATCTGTAGGTTAAAAATATACAAAAATGTGTATGTTACAAAAATGCAATAAATTTGAAAAATGTATTTGAATATAAATATATGTACACACACACATACATACATATACAATTTTTCAAAATGTTAAAAGAAAATCACTTGAAAAAAAATCAAGATTAGAAAATATGATAACGTGAGTGAAAGAGTCACAATAACTCTACTGAGCAGTGTAGTAAATGTAGAGAAAATAATAGTGATTAGATCTGCTCCAAAATTATTAGATTTTCTGCACAGGAACCTGGTGCCATATCCTGGATAACAGTGAAGTAGGATTATTCCTCTGAATGTTTTCTGAGATATTTGCAGTCAAGACTTTTTTTCCTGGTAAATCCTCACACCATATACAGTTAGGATGAAAGTACCTTTATTATATGAAAAGCAGGACAAACCTTATGCCAAAATTGGCATGCTGTTGAAATGACCAAAGTCATAGAGTTGTCTAGTAACCCTGGAGGTGCCCAATTATTCGTGCAAAGTTGCTAATGATATCTTTTCAACAACTGTGATACCTACAGATCAACGTTATCTCTGATATGCTATCATTTATATAGGATATAAATGAGTTTCCCGAGAATCAGATTGTAATTTAAAAAAAAAAATCTTAAAATGCTTCCAGTTGTTTTCTACCTTCACTCTTAACTGACTTCCAACCCAAAGTGCTCTCCCTTATACCAGTGGAAATGATCAGGAATTCTACTCACTCCAGTGTCACCTGAGCCACAGCATCCATGGAACTGTATCCATTTTCCATGAAAATCTCTGTGTACCGTCCCATTTTGATGGCTTCCAGCCATTCACCTACAGATCTGTAGACACCATTTCCAAGTGGGCTGTGTTCCCCTAATAAATTTGAAATTCTAAAAGAAAAACCAAGGTGTACATTAACACAATCTTTTTTAAAAATGGATGTAAGATTATTGTACATGGAGAAAGACCAGCAAACAGAACTGTGTAGTAACCCTGGAGGTGCCCAATATTAGTTTTTGTTCCTAACTATATCAAAGCTTTACTTCACAGACAGTTATATAAATATTCTACAGGTCAATTTTAAAAGGCATCATTTCCTTCTCTGCCCCCCCCCCCATTTTTAAACCCACATTTAAAAAATCTTATTTATTAAATGTATTGGCTGCTTTTCTAAAAAAAGGCTAGAGCATAAAAATAGTAAGAAATGTTAAGTAATAGGCAACCCAGATTAAAATACTCTGCTACAAAAATCTACAAAACAAAAAAAGGACCCTTTAAATGATGACAAACATCAACTCCAGGCTTGGGACATTTTTATGATTTAATACCTTTGATTTATTTTGTTTTTTTGGGGTGTGATATTTTTTTCTCAAAAGAATTAACCCATTTAAATTATATGGTGATATTACAATATTAGGAGGCGATTTTCATAACTGGCTAATATAAAGACAACATTAAGAGTGATTGGTGGAATTGACTCACAATCTTCTCAATTTGGCCTATGAAAAACTTTGTAAAGTGACAGTGAGGATCTACTAAACAGGTAGAAAGCCTTTCATACATAATTTATATAAGGAGTTTTCTGGTTTTTATATTTTGTGTGTTTCTTTTCAAAATTGCAAAAGTAGATGCTATTACATTGAGTCTGCTGCCATCGTTCCTATAATCTTCTACTGGAGTTCTTAAAATTTAGAAAGCTTATGAATGTAATAAATAAACAAGGTAAAAGAATTCATCATCCATCAAGAGAAATGTAGCACATTTTCATTATACAGTACATTCTATTTAATGGATATAGTAGATGCTGATACTGACATAAATTGTTCTGAATTTCTAATCCCATTTCTTTAAATAATATCATCACTTTGAATTTGTGGCCAGAGTTGTCAATTTTCTAACAAACTTATAGTAAATTGCAATATTCAAGTGATAAAATTAATTGGAGGACAATTATTAGATGATACAGTCAGATTGCCATCTTGAATGTTTTGAGTAGGAAAATATAGAAAAGGAAGAGTGGCTGAAAGAAAGAAAGGAAATAACAAAGAGAATATATGTAACATATATCCCACACTTTAAAAAATATTTGGTCTTTATTTTTTTAAAGCTTAAAAGCAGGTATGGCAGATTTGCCCACAACATTATATTTGCTATTATTGTCAAAATTTAATTACAATAAAAATATTTTTTCAAATAAATCATAAGGATTGGATTTTCAAAAATTCAAGTTAACAGCTTAATTTTCAAATATTTCAATTATGTTTTGAAATTATTTATTTTTCTGTTCTTTAAACATAGCATTATAAAGTTATTAAATGCATTCTCATTTTAAATACAACAATCCATAAACCAAGGACAGTGAAACTGTAGCCCTCTCATTTTGGTGAACTACAATTTGTATATTCCTCCATAACTGAACATGTTGGCTAAAGTTATTACAATTAGAGATTCAATCCTTGGTACAATCTGCATCTTGCATTCGAATATTGATTTAGATTAGCTGTCTAATCAATTGATTGTTGTTCATACAATCAATTAGTTATGTATACATATTTTAACTCATTATAGTTTGAATATAATTACAACTAAGAGTATAATTATATCTAGAATGTGAATTGTGAAACTTGCTGTAAGCTCTGTTCCTCACTATAACAGAAGTATTAATTCCTGCATTATGTAAGGAATGTGCTACTAAATATTTGGGAAAAGATTAAAAAAAGTACATTACTCCAAGGTTCCTGTGAGGAATGTAAGTCACCTAACAGTTATTTGGGTTGGAAATATATAAACTAGGATAGACATTTTAATACTGTATCTTTAAGAGAATTGCCTAAACTGTTAATTGGGTGTGGGAATTCCCGCACATGGGCCATATAGATCGATCCAGCATCTTGGTTTTTACAAGTCTCAGTGTGAAAGTCATCTTATTCCTCTTGTTGGAAAGAGTTTGCTGTTGCTTTTCCTAATGACTGTTAACTGATTCGTTGATATAAGTTCGGTTACTGAACTTTTTTGTTTTTTTTTGATATCTGGGACTTTTTGATATTTGATTAATCTAAACTGAAAACTGACTGTTTTTTTTACCTTGCTGAATTATTTGGACTGCTTGTGTTTTTTGGACTTTTGCTTTAACATTTTAAAATCGGAAGTAAGAATACGCGTACATTTACTGGTACAGTGGCATCTGGTGGTTGCCTCTGTGGTGGGTGTTATTTCTCATTTCCACTGACCTCTCCGTAATTCCGCTCTATATTGTTTCTAACAGAGAATCCTCCAACACTGGTTCCCATGGCCCCCAGGCCATACTTAAGCTCAGATAATGAGGAGGTTGGTTGTGAATATACGTACTGTAAGAATACAGAAAGCAGCTTGTTTATTGTTTAATTTGTTGGTTTACTATCCCCTGGAAAGAATGGGCAACAAGAACCACTTCAAACAAGTCCCCTGTCATCTGGAATAAGGGTTGGGGAAACAAAACTATGTTTCCCTGAATCTAATAGATAGTGGCAGTCCTATTTCTTGTGTAGAGAAGTTTATTGAATGTTAGTTTTTTTTTCAAGACCTCACTGGATGTTTTAAATGCTTGGGATCCCAGAAAAATGTGAAGAATAATGAAAGCTTGCCTGACTTTTAAACAGAATGAATGAGCTCTTTGTATAATTTGAACTAAACTGAAGTTTTCGCCAGCAGGTAGTCCATATTCCGTGGAGAAGAGTCTTGCTGGCAAAAGTGGTTTTGGGAGGAATTTGAAGAGGATTTATGTTGTGAACGTGGTAAAAGGCGCGACAACATCAACATCTTACATGTAACCTTGTTTTTAGAGCAACGTCCCCTTCCCTTTGAAACAGGTAAGAGATATGTTTTACTCAATTTGAACTTCAATGAAAAGAACTTTCTTCAAGAAGCTACATGAAAAAAGAACTGATATTTTTCAAGAAAGCTGCCATCAAGTTACATCATTCTTCCTCGTTGGGAATGAATATGATGATGCAAATATGTATTCATTCAATGGAAGTCCCTGACCAGAAGATGGAAATCCTTTGACATTGAGCTAACATACCAGAGGTGTTGTTAGAAGGACGGCCAAGGGAAGATGGGTAAGAATAGGGACCCAACCTGAAAAGGAAGGAACAACCCACAAGAAAGTAAAGAAATTTTACGTTGTTTCAAACTGTTTGTAAAATGGTTTTTTTTCCTTGTGGGGCTCTCCAGGGACAATGGTTAGCCTAAATTCTTTAGAAGGGGTGAAAACAGAATACTGGTAACGAGCAGAAGGCCTAAGAAGAATGTAGTTTAGCTCTTCCCTATGCATTCAAACTGTAAACCATGATTTTGTTTGGGTGTTGATAGTTGGAGCAAATTGCAGTGCATTACTAAAGTAGAGAGAGGTTTTTGTAAAAGAAAAAATTGTTTTCCTCCAAGAAAAGAGAGGAGAGGGAAGGGGAAAAAGCAAACAAATGTTTTTATAAATGGCAAATGGATGGAAGATGAAAGCGTCTTGGTGAAGATATGCCATATTGTTTTTCCTGTGTAATGAGCCATTTTTACTATGTTATAGTACCTACAACTGAAATTTAATTTGCAATCAGTAAAAGGATTAGGTTTAATATTGGGGTTATGTGTAACCTTTTTTTTAAAGGGGAGATTTACATGTATAAGATGAAAGAGGGTA
This sequence comes from Laticauda laticaudata, assembly GCA_004320025.1. Taxonomy (NCBI): domain Eukaryota; kingdom Metazoa; phylum Chordata; class Lepidosauria; order Squamata; family Elapidae; genus Laticauda; species Laticauda laticaudata. The sequence continues at coordinate 1,833 of BHFT01065772.1, read as the reverse complement.
AAAAAGTGTTAACTAATTTAATGTGATACAAATGATGACCCAGTTTTTTGCATGATGGGGCTGACATCTTGCTTAATAATAATATGTTTAAGCACATGAAAATGAATGTATACATTTTACCTGCAATTAGGTTAGGAGCCCATTTAATTTTCAAAATGCTCAAACAACTGTTGAATTGGGTTCAGAGGGAAAAGTAATAAAAATTGAACACCCTGTAGCAGTATTTAAAATATATGCCCCTGTTAAGCCAAGAGAAAAGGCAGTTTATTCCAGCAAACAGACATCGGTCCTTTAAGACCAAAGAACTTTAAGAGGTTGTTGTTTTTTGCTGACATAATTGTCTAAGAAATCTAGTTTGGAGGTTGCCTGCTATTAAATTTTGAGTTTATAATGGACCATTACTCATGGTAATGGGGTTTCTTTGCTGTTCCCCTCCTGAACAAATACCAAGAAACATTCCCAACATTTCTTTTTAAGCTCCTGGTCCAGAAGCACCAACGGGGATGGAGAGGATTGTAAATTGGAGAGAAACACTTTGCCATTCCTTGTCGGTTTAAACGCGCCATGCATGCCGTTCTGTACTCACTGCATCGTTTTTTTTCCTCCTCTTAATTGTCCAGCATCCGTCTTACTGAACAATTTTCCATCCGCTCCCAAAAAGTTTTTTTGAGCCTGCACAAAACTTTTTTTGAGCCAGAAATGTTAATCCCATCGCATCCATTCCGCCACGCATAACGGGGAACATCCTGTTTTTTTATACGCGTCGTCCATCCGTTATGCGTTCCATTATATCCTGAGAAGGCATCCGGCTGCGCATCCCCACGCAACCACATTCTGCTCCAGCCAAAAAACAAAGACCAAGGGGAGGAAGCAATACGGACACGGAATCAGACACGCAGCGTTTTGTAAGCACAGACGTAAGAAAGGATAAAGTGGATGCAAGCTTCGCAATGGGAGAAGATTAAATGGAAAAACGTTCGCTAGGGACAATTATCTTCGGATATTTAGGATGTTCTGCAGGAATGATCTAGAGGGGATGCAAAAAGGAAACGGAAAACCTTATATTTCCCCAATAAAAGGCGGGAGAAACTCCACCTGTGAAAATCTCATTTTCCCAGTCCCCAGCGCCCTGCCTGTTTGCCAACTCTACAGCTTCACTGAATTCTTGCTCTTCCACGATCCAGTCCATCTCCACCATGGATTCGGTAACACACTCTTTTTTGGTTAAGCCCCCCATCATTCTCAATCCAGTGGCGAAGCCATCTATAAGGTCCTTTTCACCTGTTCTACAATGAAGAAAAGAGGGGCCGTCCCAAGAAGTGTCCTGGGTCCCTGAAGATGGATCACGAAGAAGCCGAGTTAACGGACTTGTTATACAAGCTGGTATTGGTGGAGCTGAGGAATCGAAAGACCCCTGTGCCCATTCCAGAAATTCATGAGATATGCCCAGCCATGTTGGACGAAGTTGGGGAGTGGCTGAGACCTCAGCTTTGACCAAGCAGAGCACACTTTCATCCAAGCCCCTGGAAACCCTGGGGAAAAACTCCCCAAGGTGGCACGTACAGGAGCATATGCATGTATGCTGGGAGGGTGCCTACACAACACATCAGCATTGTTGGTCAAAGAAGGTGGGGTGCAGGCATTCCATCCGAAGGGAATACCTGGGAGTTCCTCCAGTGCCCTCCATGAAGAAGGCCCTTTGGAGAGAAAAGTTGCCGAGCAAAGTGGTTTATCAGAAGGGAACTTCCCCCAGCACCGTTTGGAGCCTGATGGGGAAAGCACGTGGCCTCCAAGCTCCAGCCAAGTCAGCGTCCACCTTATCAAAACTTACAA
>BHFT01065771.1:0-23818 GCA_004320025.1 Laticauda laticaudata | reverse complement strand
CCCCATGGTTGTTGGCTGGCTGGCTGGCTGGAGCTGTGTCTGGCAGCAGGTGTTTCCTCTGAATGGTGACCTGCTTGCAAGCTGCATTCCTTTATATCTGCGGGACTGACACAATGCATTTCCCCGCATGCATGGTGAATGCTTTGCATCCACTAGGCATCCGCTAGGCATCCGCTAGGTTTCCGTGATGCATCTGCTTCATCCGCTAGGCATTTGCACTGCATCCGTTCCTTCCGTTGCGCGTCCACTTCGCCGTGCTCCCCCGGAAGCCCTGCGGATGTGCCATCCGCTTCTATCTGCTAGGCTTCCGTGGAGCTAATATCTTCTGTCTGTTTTGTCATGTTTTTTTGTCTAGATTAGCTGGCAACATTGTGTTGAAACCCAGCTTCCTAATAGAAGACAGCCGGTCATTCACCCGAAGCCAAGCCGTGCTGAAAACCCCCAATACACAAAACACAATGTTGCCACCTAATCAAGACAAAAAAATGCTATAAAGTAGGCAGAAGATATGAGAAACACCAATCAAGCAGAACACAGCTAACTCCAAGACCAATGAACACAAACCAAGATTCCCAACCAATCAGGATGAAGAAAAAACCATTCAAACAAAGCACGAAGATAGGATTCTGTTTGGATTTTTTTGGGTGCTATGGCATAATTGAATCCTTTGGATAGGACATTTGTTTCTGTTTTGTTGAGTTCTCTGTTGGAAACGTTATATACTAATTGTTTCAGTTGTTCTGAGTTGTTGGGGGTTTTCTTGTAATGTTCTAATTTCTTTAGTTGCTTTAAGAGTTTTTCATTTTTGTAAGTGGTTTCAGTTTCAGCTCTCCAAGTTGTATTCCTCAGGTCCAATGTGGCAACACTGAAGTGGTCAGAAATGCCTATGGTCAGGTTAGCTTCAGAGTCTGACAGTTGCAGGATCTAATCTGGGTTGGTCTGCTAGAGCAGGGGTCCCCAACCACCAGGCCCCGGACTGGTACCGGTCCATAGATCATTTTGTACCGGGCTGCAAAGAATGAATAATCGTGATTAAAATATATATTTTATATTAGTTAAAGCTAAGAAGCCCTTTACTCTTGGGGAAGAATTGATTTTGCCGGTCCCTGAAAAATGTTTCTGCGTGAAACTGGTCCCTTGTACAAAAAAGGTTGGGGATCACTGTGCTAGAGGGCAGTTCCTTGAAGATGGGCTCCAGCACGAGTCCAAAAGCTCGGGAGACAAAATCTCTGATCCTGATGACTGATCCAGAAATAGAACCTGCATGGAATGAAAGCTTTGCCATCCCTAACTCCGACCATCTTACAAGTCCAAAACAATTATCACTGAAATGTCAAACTTTCAAAGAGAAGAATGATAAATCCTTTCTCTTGCTTTGCTACCTTAATATAACAGGACCAGACTGTGCAACCCAGGAGAGCAGAGCACCCTCCCACATTAGTGCCAATCTACAAATTGGAGCTTCCCCATAATGCACATTCTATCCCATTAAAGATGAAATGGTGTGCTATATCATCTGAATGATAGAATGTGCTGTCTAGCATCCATTAGCACATTAATACTACATGAAGCCATTATGCTGTTTCCACCTCACTCTTAACATAATGGGTGATAATATGGGGGGGGGGAATTCAATAGCTTGGTTCTCCAGGGATGCGGAGAAGATTTTGCATAACTCGGAACATTTTCCACATTTTGACAGGACTGGATCATTCCTGGTGTTGTAGCATGTAGAATACAGTAAGAGGAAAGAATGATCCCTATTACTCACATAAAGAGTCCATGTGGAAGCCTTCATTGAAGCATGGCTTATACTGTATGGCTTATACAAATCTGAAGTTTCCAGCAACAGTCATCTGAAATGGAGTCAATCTTTTAAATCTGTGGGAACATCTTGACCAAGCCTTCTAACACAATGGGGTGAATCACCAAGTCCTCCTGAGAAAGTGGAGACCCTGCATTATTACAATTGATTGCACAGTCAGTCAGATGTTTAGACTGGACTTGACTTTTTTGTCCACCTACTGAGTCCTTCCCAAGGGATCTGAGATCAGCAGTGATTGTTTTTAATAGTATTAAAACTATTATTGCAGGATGTAAGCTGTTCCAAGCAAAGCTACTTCTTGCAATCAACTGGCTGTGATTTGTCAATGCTGACAATATTCAAGTTGTGCTTCAAATGTTTTGGATTGCACTCAGTGCACTTATTCATATTGATACTATCTTTGCTTTCTTTTGCCACCATTGTTAATAATAGAGCCTTGTTTCTCGGTTTTCAGTCTTTACATATTTTCAATGGACAAACAACTTTTCTTCTGGTAGTGCTGCAACTGCTGTCTCGAGTTCTTCAGCCATCAGTCCTGATTCCTTTAACTCATTTGTTCAGGATGTCTAGGAATTCCAACATCTAATGAGGTTCTTGTTGCTCCAAGTGATGACCAATGCTACATTGGTGTTCTGTAAATTAAATTTTACCATATTATTTATGGGAGAGACACTCTTCATCTCACTGCTCAGGTGAGACCTGTCCAACATAAACCCTTTCTGGGCCTAGCTTTTATCTTCCTCAGAGCACAAAGCCTCACAGCCTTATCAAGGTAGTGTCACATAATGATGAGATGAAGATGTGTTAGTAATCTACAATTAGATTCACACTCTAAGACTAGTAGAAACTTAATAATTTACCTCCTAACCAAGAACCTGAAAGATTAAGGAAGCATTTAAGAATATTAGTATCATTTTTCTTATTTTTTCATCTTTCTCACCTCTTATCTTTCCCACTGCCTTCTCCTTTTGGTATATTATGATTTGTTAATCATTGTTTGTATCTTATGATTTATGATCTATGACTTATCACTTTGTTATTTTTATGTACACTGGGAGCTTATGCACTGGAGACAAATTTGTGTGTCCAATCACACTTGACCAATAAAGTGTTCTATTCTACAAGATATTCTATAGGTCATCCGATTCCCAATTATCTTCTGGACAAGTCATCTATTTTTTTTATCCTAAGCATAAATGTGTTGATGCCATAGGATGCAGTACAATTTTGAACAATGAATAAAACCCTTTATTCGGAGAAAAAAACCCAGTAGCATTTCTTAATTTAGAAACTCTAGATCTTATCTAAACTCTAGAAACTCTAGATCTTATCTAAAATATATTTGGTATGCCTGATACCTTTTCTAGAATCCCTGAAAAGCCACTTGTCCCTCAGCATGGAATGTTTTGAATCAGCTTCCTATGTTTTGAATGGCAATTGCTGGGTTCGGAGAAAAGCAGGTGGATTTAAAAAGGGACTGATGGAAGCCCTGGAGTGTTCATATGACTATTTTTAAATTTGACCAATTGTTTTGAAAAGCTCCAGCTTGTTTCATCAATGACAGTTTCATTGAGGGTAAAGACTTTAAACAATCAGTTTCTCGGCACTAGCTTTGAGTGCTTAGTCGGATGAGCAAAGCTCAAGCAAGCAATAAATCAGCATACCCCAGCTCCTAATGACCTAATTTGGCATGCCAGGCAGAGGAAGAATTTATAAGGTCTGGGAACTCCTGTCTTCCCCCACCAATCTCTCTAACTTGGGTATTACAAACAGGAGAATCTGGTCCTCTGGAGTAATTTTACCTCTTCCCACTGACTTTGAACAGCAGGATTTATTCCAAGCAGGGGTTTCTTTTTTCCTTTCCTCCCCCCCCCCGCCATATAATGTCTCTCACAGGGATAACTGATTATCGTATCTTGCTACTCCCAAGGGCAATGTTGTCCTTATTTTAATATTCAGTATTAAATATTCAAAAGTATATTGGTCTTAGATCATAAATAAATTAAACAAATGTTTCTCTAGCAATTGCACCTTTTAGCTTGTTCAAATGTCACCTCGTTGCTAGAGAATGCCCAGGATTATGGAAGTCATTTCTTTAAAATTAATAATAATAATCATTTGGGAATCAGTATGCCGGTAGGCTTCAACTTATGACCTCAGTTGAGCCCATCATTTTGGTTGCTCAGCAAGACAGTTAAGTGAGTTTTGCTCCATTTTATGATCCTTCTTGCCACCGTTGTTAAGTGAATCTCTGCAGTGGTTAAGTTAGGAACCTGGTTGTTAAGTGAATCTGGCTTCCCCACTAACTTTGCTTGTTAGAAGGTCGCAAAAGGAGATCAAATTACCCTGGGACACTGCAACTGTCATAAGTATAAACCAATTGCCAAATGCCTGAATTTTGATCACGTGACTACAAGGACTCTGCAATGGTCATACGTGTGAGAAAGGTCATCAGTTCCTTTTTTCAGTGTCATTGTAATGGTCGAAGAGTCACTAAATGAACTGTTGCAAGTTGAGGACTATCCGTATTTCATGAAGAACTAGCTCAAGGAAGTAAAACTTGGTTTATAAACACATAACAAGGTGCCATTAACCAAGTGTACTTTGATTTTTTCTGCTTATGACTAAATAAACATGTAAGATTACCAGATCCACCTTGACTCCTTTTTCCTGATATTTTGGTTGGGTATAAGATGTTTTCTTTTTGAGGGAGGCAGGAAGGATGGTAAAATAAAATGCTTGTGGCAATTACAAAGTTCACAGTTATGCCCACACTGTATCATCATCATCATCATCATCATCATCATCATCATCATCATCATCATCATCATCATTTTAGCCATTGTCCAACCACTGCAGGATGAAGACATCTTCCTCATGCTTCCAACCTATCCAGTCCTGAGTTTTCTGTTTGTCAGTTGGGCCCACAGTACTTGCTGGTGTCATGGATCCATCTTGTTTTAGATGTGTTTCATGGATTCTTTTTATCAAGTGGGAGCTATTCTATGACTGCCTTGGTCCACCTGCCATCAGTTTTTCTTGCTATGTGACCAGCCAGGAATGGGCTTGAAAAATTTTAGCAAAGGTTTCTCTGCTCAGTTGCTGGGTGGGTGGGGTCATGGTGAGCATAGCCCATTTGCTCTCCTGAACCAAAGCACTAGGGGTTTTTTTTTGCCTTCCTGGGGCTCTGAAGGTTTTCCTCAAGCCTCCGTGAGGGCGAAAATTGCCTCCCTGGGCTCCAGAAGCTTTCTGGAAGCTGAAATTCCAGGAGGCCCATTTTTCACCCTCCCTGAGCCTCCATGTAGGTCATGCACTTACCTACATCCAAAACAAGCCATGTGGGGACTCCTGGGAGGGTGGAGTGGGGTGGGCAGGGCCAGCCAGGAGTGGGATTTGGGGTTCTTCCAAACTGCACAGAACCTTAGCTAGGGGCTCTCCCAAACCCCTGCGAACCCCCAGCAGGCTACCACTGTGACCAGCCCATTTCCATTTCAATTATTTCACTCTCTTGATGATACTGATACTTTCGTTTGTTCTCTTATCCATGTGCAGGTCTTTCTATCTTGTTTTGTAATGCTGAGCATGCATTTTTCCATGGCTCTTTGCTCCACTCATAGCTTTTGTATCGATTGTGAGGTCACTGGCATATGTTAGAGCAGGTAGCACACCCTGATTCAAAGCTATATATAAATTGCTATCTATGACTTATAAATATAGATACAACATGCGTGCATGAGGAGCACACTAAAATTTATTCCCCACCCGTAAAATGTATTGATTCAAATGATTGCCCAAAATAAACAACTCTTGTCTTTCATCCATGAGCTAAAAACACTTTTCATGGGGCCTCCCTTCAGTTACAAATTTCCTTTAAAAAGGGGGGAGGGAGTTAATCTTGTCTAAGAATGACTCAAAAGCCAACCTGTATATTTCCATTGTTAAAGTAGATTTGAATGTAGACCTGTTTGGTCCTAATTTAAGTATTTACATCTATAATAGAACATTCCCTTCTCCTTTCTCTCTGTCTCCATAATACCATCACTTAGCACTTAGACTTATATACTACTCCATAGTGCTTCACAGAACTCCTGGCAGTGAGTAGAGTTAGCCTGCAATATTGCATTCTAACCACTGTGCCACCATGGCTCCTCTGTGTACAAGGTTACCCACTTCTAATAATTATTCATTATCTTCTTTAGTTTTCCTTTTGAAAATTTTCTGGGATATGTTGGGAATTCCATTCACAGAAAACATATTTGTTTTGTTTGTTTCCCTAGAAAGGAGAGATGACCCCTTAAAAATGTTGAAAACAAGGTGAGTTATAGAACAGTTCCCTTCAGTATCTGGTGTGAGAGGGCCTGATAGTATAAATGAGAATCTAGGTGTTTCAATAATATTCATCTGTGAAGCATCTGAAGCAGTGGTGGGTTTCAATTATTTTTACTTCTATGGGAGTGACTTGGTGGGCGGGGCATGGCTTGCTTGGTGTGGCTTGAAGGGCATGGCTTGGTGGGCATGGCTTGGTGGGCATGGCAGGGGAAGGATACTGTAAAATCTCCATTCCCTCCCCACTCCTGGGGGAAGGTTACTGCAAAATCCCATTCCCTCCCCACCCCACTAACCTGCTTTCCAGCTCCGTTCTCCTGCACAAGGCAACCAAACTCAGCCAATCAACTAGGACACAATGGGAGGCAGAGAATAGATGGGGGTGGGGCCAGTCAGAGGTGGTATTTGCCGGTTCTCCAAACTACTCAAAATGTCTGCTACTGGTTCTCCAGAATACCACCTCTGATCTGAAAATACATGCCACTGTTCTTTTAGAAATGACTTTTCCACCAGCTGAATTGCAGATTTTCCTAAAGTCCAAGAACTGTGAATCAGAGCCTACAATGATGTTGTACTGCTAGAAGCAATTTTGTTAATTGCAGAAAATATGTATGGAACATTTGCTGCAAGTGTTCTACCCACATATTTGTATGTACAGTTTTCAACAGCTGGAGTGCTAATTAAGTCAGCAAGCAGTTCTGTTCATGTCTACAAGTCATCATATTCTGTTCTGAATTGCTTAACTCATGGAAAATTCATTCATAGGAAAAGGAATCCCGGTTACTGCATGCTTTTATTTACCCCCCCAAAAAAATAAAAAATGAAAAGGCCAAATGAGGCCAACTGGAGAACCATGGAAGTCAAATAGAAAGATATTTTGCTAGTCTCTTCAATTTGTCCCAATTCCCTCATCATGTACAAACTAAAAATGTGTCATAAACAGCAGGTTCCACTTTTCCTTTCCTTTTTAAAAGTACAGATTTGCTAAAATGGTAGCTCTCAGCTGTTCTGCATGACTTCTCCCCCAAGATTTTGAAGAGCTAATCTTTCCTAACAAAATAAAAAAAGCATTTTCACTAAGTGTGAAAATGAGAAAATAATTAACTTTAATAAGGTGTATAAGTAGTAATTAAGGATCAGAGAAAATTAGCTTGGTTCACACTTTAATGCAAACTTTTCCACAGATCAAACGTCAAATATATTAAGAAAACCATAAGGCGACTTTAAAATTCACATTGTTTCCTCTCAATTTCATAGCACAGTTTAGCAGCTTAAATAAAACGTTCGAGAATATGTAAAATAAGGAAGTGTATGTCCATAAAAAATGTGCGTATTGCTGATAAGACATTAGATTTGCATGATACTCACATGGGCAACATAAATAAACATTATCTAGGATTCCAGAACCCAAAAGATATATTCTAAAAATTGTAGACATAGCTTTTAGCACTGTGTATTTATTGTGAAAAAATTCAGTTCCCCAAATAATATAGATCAAGCATCATTTGACATCAGAAAAGATCTAATGGAAGAGAGTAATTTGCTTGCCATGTTGGCCACCAAGATGTGCCACTATGAAGGCATGATCCATGTTTCAAATATAGAAAATGTGCTGAACATGGTTTGCATGGATTTCACTTAGTGTGATATAGGAGCTCAGTTGTTACAATTGAGAAACTTTCTCATTTTTGTTGTTGTTACTCTGTTATGTGCACAAGCCTGAAGTTTTTTGAACAACTTATGGTTAAAGGAATCCCAATTGATTAACATGTAATGTCTATCTGCTATATCTGAAAGGATGCCTCAAAGAAAAGTGGGTCAACTTATTTTCCAAAATACCTGAAGGCAAGACAAGAACCAATGGATGGATATTAATCAATAAGAGATCCAAGCTAGAACTAAGGAGAAATTTCCTAACCGTGATAACAATCAACCAGTTGAATGATTTATCTTCAGAAGGTGTAGTGCCCCATCACTGGAGGCATTTAAAAAGAAACAGCCATTTGTCTCAGATTGTATAAACTCTCCTGCTAGATGATCTAAGACTGCCAACTCTGTTATTCTATGTTCTCTAGTTATATGAAGACATACCATATGTCTCAAATCATTCTCAGATATTGATAGCTTCTATTTTTAAAGGTATGTGAGTTTGTTGCTGTTATCTTTTCTGTTGGTAGTTATTTCCATAAATTAACTATTAAAATTATTAAACAACTTTAGGCCCAATATCCTAGCAAGATATTTCTTTCCAGGATTTTAAAAGTGAAGATTGAATGACTTGCTCCACTGTGAAGCTGGATTCCAAAGTTTAAAAACAAGTTTGTAAAATTCTCATTTTCCAATGGGGTTCAAAAGTATTCTCACAAATAAAGTTAGGACTGGAGGTAGAACTTCACAACAAGTTGCATGCACTAACTTCCTTTAAAAACTAATTTTTAAAAAAGTCTGGAGAGGCAGGAAGCAGGTATCAAGACAACTGGGGGTCAATACTAAGGACTTCAGGCTTCTGCTATGATAAATCAGGAGTCTTTGGGAGTCTACTGTTTATGTAACACCAACCATAAAGTCCAAGGACAAGACTTTAAAGTTCTATTTTCAATCACTGAACAGTTTCCTCCACCCCTTAGGAATCTTGGATATGCATCATTTATGACTTTGTCAATGAAGAGAAAGATAGCACTCCATCAGTTCACATGTTACCTCCATACTCTTCAACACTATGAAATCCTCAGAGCACTACAACTATTTGGGGCTTAATGCATAGTCTGAAAATTGCGTACTTAGAAAATCCATACTCAGGAAGACCCACCGTCACTATATTCTTGATGATGAATATATCCAGCTACTGATGGATTATCAAGGTGAGCTTTTTTTTCCTTCCTTTTTTTTAAAATGATGCTTTTAATGCTGATGAGACCCATACTGTACTACCCGTTGAAAGAAGAACTTGGTAAATAATTCATTATAAACATGCCAGGGAATGCTTGCCTGTTCAGACACACATAAGAGATTCCTACTGATGAAAATGTGATTAGAAAAATATTAGAATGTGCAGAAATGAACAGATTAACACATGCAGTTAAAGAGCTGTGATGACCCGGGATGTGGCACAAAGGCAACACAGTCAGATAATCAATAAGTGTCCCTTTAGTAGCTCCAACTTTGCCCCCCAATGTCCTGGATACCTTCTGGCTGGAGAAAAACTCTCCCAGAAGCAGCCTTTACCTGCAAAGAATCAAATCCAAAACATGGTCAACAAAAACTATAACTTTAAGTCCAATCAAGCCAAATTGAGGTAATTATTTGGCAGGGCAGGAACAAGAAGTCCAAACATGAAGGCATGGGAAAGCTCACAGTTGGGAAGACACTAGGAACACAGATAAGCAAAGTCAACACAAGATAAAGTCACATTTGCTCCCAGCAGCTGCCATAGTCAGCATTCAGTTCTTTTAAGCTTTCATTCCCAGGTGTGGCAAATGAAGAGAATCAGGACTCTTTCCACCTCCATAAGCTATGCAACCCATGTCGCTTCCTTCTCCATTCATCCCTGCATGTCCTAGCATGAAGAAGGGGTGGGCCTGGGTCTTCCTCTGAACTCCCTCTCCCTTGTTCTATCTCTCTCCTACTCTGCCAAGCCAAACTTTGTCCTTCCCCAGGAACAGGAACATGGTATCAAGTCTTTAAATTCTGTCAAGTTTCCTAAACTTTATTTATACTGCATTAAGATTTTTCCCAAGGGGAGGGGGGAAATGCTGAAAAATAATTGTTTTGAATGTATGTACACCAAAGGTGTGTTTTACACTTATTTAAATTTTATATGATTGATATGATGACTTTGACACAGATGTAATAAAATCTCACCTTTTATGAAAGGAGAGGGCTCTAAATTAAGTGATAAATAATCAATGTATAAAAACTATTCATTTGAACAATACATTTAGAAAATTTGATCTAAAAAGGAGATTCAATTGGCTTTTAATAATTGACCTGGATTGCACATCACTTTGATGAGATGAATCAAAGGTTTTCATATCATTTCAATGACTCAATGTATATTTCCATTAGGTACTTTCAAACTGATGATGCAACATGACTTGAATTGATAGTTCAAATCCAATTGATTTGACTTGTCCAAATGAATATCAATTTGAATCAAAGTCCAATCAAATTTGAAATTCAAAACAGACCTTGGATGGTTTCTACTCTCCTATTGTTTAAGGAGCTGTTTGCAGAATTGAAACTCCCATAGAGGCTTGTGGGACTCAAACTGGCCAAGAATGCCTCTGACAATAATATAAAGAGAAATGATAGGAGATTGTGGTACACCTGCAGATAGAAAGAATGCCATAAATAAAACGGTATTTAAAAAATAAGAAAGAGCCCTGACTCTCTGTAATTTTGGCGGGCACTGATTTCATTTCTTGTTCTGAAAAAAAAAATAGAATACTCTAAATATAATTCATTTTCAGAAAAAAAAATGTTTCACATGGAAAAGAGAAATCTGTCTGCATTCAAAGCTCCAAGACTTCAAGGAGCTAATTTGGCAGTATTTTGCAGACACATTAAAGGGATTTGTCAAGTAACACAGCATTCTGATTTCCTTTGCATATCTGGCTCATTATATTGGGGGTTGATGGGGTTATTGCTTTCAGTTGGGTGTGGCTAGACAGCACATTCATAAAGAAAAGTTTCTGTGTTTTGTACACATACAGTTTTTTGTCATTGATATAACATCCATCTATCTATCTATCTATCTATCTATCTATCTATCTATCTATCTATCTATCTATCTATCTATCTATCTATCTATCTATCTATCTATCTATCTATCTATCTATGCTTTGATTATTTCCTTTTAAGTGGAATTGCTTTTGCTGGTATCTTGTCCTGAGCAAATAAAACTTACTGTGGTCTTTGTTGAATCGGTGCTTCATAGAATAATATCTGGAGGGTCTGACAACATTGTTTTCAAAGCCTTTAAAGATCTTGTATAACCTGACACTTTCTTTAATTCTGGAGAATAGGTTGCCTTCCAAATCTGTTGAACTACAAACATCAATACAACTTGTAATTCAAGTTATAAGTAAGGATGGTGTCAGTCTCCCTGGGCTCAGTGATAAATCTCTATCTGACAATTTTACACAGCTGAACTTAACTGCCAAGGTTGAACACACACAATTTGGTGACACTAGATAAGAATCTTTATTGTAAATTAGAATGAAACCACAAGTTCATTTTTCCCAGCCAGCAAGAGGGGGCGGTTCTCTTTTATATCTTTATCAATTTAAACCTTTTGTTTCTTCTTCCCACATTTAACAACTTTTTGACCTCAGCTTCATAGATTTGAAATGGAATGGTTGTTAACATAACTGTCCTGATAATTGTTGTTGTTTTTGTTGTTGTTAGTTGCAAAGTCATGTCTGACTCATCATGACCCCAAGGACAACATTCCTCCAGGCCTTCCTTTCCTCTACCATCTTCTGGAGTCCATTTAAGCTGATGCCTATTGCTTCAGTGACTCCATCCATTCATTTTCTGTCATCCCCTTCTTCTATTGCCCTCAATCATTCCCAGCATTAGGCTCTTCTCCAGGGAGTTCTTCCTTCTCATGAGGTGGCCAAAGTACTTGAGTTTCATCTTCAGGATCTGGCCTTCTAAAGAGCAGTGAAGGTTGATCTCCTCTAGGACTGACTGATTCAATCACCTTGCAGTCCAAGGGACTCTCAGGAGTCTTCTAAAGCACCAGAGTTCAAAGGCCTCAATTCTTTGGCACGCAGCCTTTAACTCTCAGCTTATCATTAGCTCTCAGCTTATCTGTCAGAGTTGGTATGAATCCAAGAGATAATAAGTATGGTAGAATCCAAGAGATAATAAGTATGATGTGGGGACATAATCAACTCACAACTCATTTTAAAGTAGCCACGCTGAGTCTACTTTGTTCTTGCCTTCCCACAATTTTTTGAACTTGGCTACTAAATGAAAACATTTTGAGGTTCCAACCTAAATAAAGCAACTAGGTTCATACAAGATGCCCATCTATTAAAAACAAACAAGTCAAGGCTTAAACTAACCTAACTCAGTTAGTTTATTAAATATTGATACTGGATTATTTTACTCATACAACCCAACATATAAAGGACCAGATCTAAATTCAGTACTAACAGTTGAACATAAAATGTCTCAGGGTATTTAGAGATTCCTGATCTGAGGCACCATCTGAAGAATTTCAGAGAAAGAAAAGCAGCATTAAAACTGCATAATATTTTAGGAATCTAAACAGCTTTTTCATTATTATAGGAAATTGGAACTCTTCTCAAATAAACACATTTGCATTGAATTCCAGCCAGGCACAATGAGTATTTGAAGTGTGGAGAAGTTCCTTATTATGTCACGAGTAAACCAGCTTACTCTGTCTATTTAATGTTTTTATGGGGATTTGTATTTCTTCTGTCAGTTTTCCGCTAGCCTGACATTTTCAAGGAAATATCCTGCGACAAAACAGCTGTCTGCTTGAACACATAAGTAATTGCAGAGGGAGGGGGGAAAAGTCATTTATTGCCATCTCTGTCATTTCTTGCCTTAATGAGAACTAAATTGATAGATTAAACAGGCCAGTCTAAGAACTAGTCTGAAAGCTATTTCTGAGTGCTGCAATGGCCACTAAAAGTGGCTTTTGGGAGTGGATTAGCAAAATCACAAAGAGATGGATCTATCTGTAGCTCTTGGCTATGGAAGCAAAGAACTGAGAATACACATTCAAAGGCAGTATCATTTGTCTACTCAATGAACTGATAATAGTCTTCTGCACTGTATGCTGCATTTAAACTTCCCAGGAGGTTCAATTAAATGTTAAAATTAAAAGTGCTGATCTGGAAAGATTATTCGTTTGATCTAGGGAAGCATCCCTTCTTCCTCCAATCAGCTTCTGGTTTTCCTTACTTATTCTCAGGGAGCTTAACAATGAGAAAGTGGTAAGAGTACAGAGACGAGCAACAAGGATGATCAGGGGATTAGAGGCTAAAACTTATAAAGAACAGCTGTAGGAATTGGGTATGTCTAGTCTAGTGAAAAGAAGGACTAGGAATGACATGATAGTAGTCATTCCAATATTTGAGGGCCTGCCACAAAGAAGAGGGGTCCACCTATTTTTCAAAGCATCAGAAGGCAAGACAAGAAACAGTGAATGGGAACTCATCAAGGAGAGAAGCCACCTAGAACTAAGGAGAAATATATTAATGGTGAGAACAATTAACCAGAGGAAAAGCTTGCCTTCAGAAGTTGAGGATGCCCTATTGCTAGAGGTTTTTGAGAAGATTCTGGACAGCCACTTATCTGAAATGACTAGAAGACCTCCAAGATCCCTTCCAACTCTGTTATTCTATGTTCTAATATCTTTCAAAGCATCTTAATGATGCATGATGAATACACTAAAGAGTACTATGTTTTTAGAGGTAGCAAACTATACTCATGTTTTCTCTCACTCACTGTCCTTGTCTTTCCACACTTCTCAATCTCCAAAAGCTTTTATTGGAAGAATTTTTAAATGATGTTTCCTTTTAATTGAAGTGTGAGAAATTATTGATGCTGGAGAAATAATCATATACTGAAATACAAAGCATTCCTGCACACCAAGAGATTGGTAAACAGTTGTAAAAACACCATCCAGGTTCAAGAAAACATCTTATCTCCTTTTAAATAATCATCAAAAGCCATTTATCTTTTATCAAACCCAATGAACTCTGTTAATAAAAATACAGAATTTTCCTGCAGAGCATCTGCACGGTGTATATTTTTCCCCTCCCAAGTCAGCCAAATTGGAGCTTTTGTTTAAAGAGGACAATGACATGCCAAGTTAGAACATGCATAAAACTGAGTATAACATCTGCATATTCTATCCTTGATTAAATAATCAGCAACTCTCTCCAAGCTTCACATGCAAAAGGCGATGATTCCATTGGATGAGGTCACAAATCAAAGGACAACCAGAAATAGGAAGATACCCACCAGCGTGCCATAAAATCTTTTACAAATTTATCCCTGCTGCCTTTACATATCCAAACTTGAGTTTCATAGGTATTATATTAGAGCAGCTTTTCAGAAAGAAATAAAAAAATATGATGTGTTATATATGATTGCTAGTACAGTGGTCAGAATGTAGTGTTTCAGTCTATCTGTGCCCATAGTTTGGAATTTAATCCTGATGGGGCTTAAAGTTGTCTCAGGCTTCCATTCTTCCAAGGTCAATAAAAATGAGGACCCAGATTGTTGGAGCTGATATGCTAATTCTGTAAAACTGCTTAGAAAGGGCTATAAAGCACTGTGAAGTGGTATATAAGTATTATTGCTACTTTATCTATAAAAATGGAGCTCTCCCTTCAATAATTATTAAATTAATATTCCATACTTTGTGCATTGCATTGTTCATCATATTTTTAAAAATGTAACAGGAATTATTGAATGCCTATTGAATCATTATCTTTACCTACATAGTACTTGTGAATATCCACATAGTGTGATTAGCTAAGAGATTCCAGAAGGACCAAGGCTACAAATTGAAAATAATAACACAAACATCAAACATGTCTGAAGTGGACCCTCCTTTTGTAAAGTGAAATATCATATGCTTGAGCATTAATTAACATGAGAAAATAAACAAATGGCTGTAAATTATTTTTCTGAATAGCACCAGAGGCAATTTGTTATTCTTATATACAAATTTAGAATTACCGTGTTTTCTGTGCTAGGTGCTTATTTTAAGTTTTGTTTTGTTTTATGGGAGAAGCTTACAACCACATTTATGTCTTGGCAGGACATAATGAAATTTGCACTGTTGTTTCCAGAAGAAGGCAATGACAAACACTTCCATGCTTTTGACAAGGGGAAAAATACATGGTTGTGCATGGTTGTGTAGTTACCAGGAGTTGAACTTGCCTTGAAGGTATTTTTACTCCTCTAATGAAGATTACTAAATATGAGATGGTTTGTATATACAAACAAAGGAGGATGTTTTCTTCTTTTCTTTTTTAAAAAATGAAAGGTCTTTTAAAAAAGGCGACTTGAGTTTTCTGTGTATGAGTCTGCAGAGAAGATAATTTTTATGAAAATGGGATACATCATAGGGATGCCTGTAGGAAAGAAACCTGTACTGTTTTGAGAAAGACAGATGCACGGCTCAGGGAACTAGACATCGAGAGAAACTGTTCAGATCTGTCTTTGTTTGCTTTTTGCTCCTTAGACATCTAACTCAAAGTGCCAATCTTTGATGGCAGGGATGAATAGCACTTTCCGGTGGGAGGGGGGGATGGAGAAAGATAAAAAAAAACAGTGTAGAAGCATGATATACCAAGTACAAAATACTGCAGGGGAAATCTTTACAGTCAGAGTTATTTAAATAATGAATGCCCTTGTCATCAAATTTCCTCTTGGGTTTCTGGCTTTGATTTCAACAGTGGTTGTCCAAGTGTATACATGCTTGCAAAAGAACCTCTGAAACTAAAAAAAAATTAATAATAATCCCTAGATAGAGCAGGCAATTCATAACTACTGATGTTACTTCCTCTTCCTATTTCCTAATATACTCTTTTAAAGAAGACCTTGGAGAGGAATAACACTTATATTCTGACCTCCCTAAGGACTTTCTATCCCTTTGGCTTTTGAAGTTAGTCAGAATCTGTGGCTGCAGCCAATTTTGCCTTCAGTCTCTTTTGTCAAAGCACACTCTGAGTAGATGGAGCTAAAGTTCTCAGAAGTTTTCAGAATTCTTTGGATTCTGATGCCTTTCCTAATGTAAGGTTCTGTCCACTTTGGTGATGACTTCTGTGAAATTATTTTTGATTATGGTGATACTTATATTTAATAAATATAGGTGGGAAATGCACAACTTGCATTTGTATGCTGTCTTTGACCCAAGGTCCCTTCCAACTAACCTATCCTATCCTATTTTTCTCTACTCTTCTCTATCTGTAGTTCTCAAACCCTTCAGGATCTCAGTGGTTGATTTTTCATGACAAACTGTTGAGAAACAATAGTACAATTTCCTGCCCCCACTTGGATATACCCAGAACACCCCCAAGGTCCCCCCACGCACACACGATAATCAATAATCTAGCATATTTCCCTCACATTTTTCCAATGGGGGATGTAGGTCATATCACCAATGGATCTGGTTTTTCTTTTTACAGCCATCTGGCTTTTATCAAAAAGCTTTCCTTTAGAGAATCCCCTGTCATGTACTATTCCATAAATAACAGAGAGATGGCACAGGTTTTCATTTTTCTGAATATACTGAGTTGTCAGGGATGCTGAACACACAGCAAATGACCCACCTGAAGTCAGAATTAAGTTGGTTGATATTCATTTATGACTCCATGATGCAATTACTGGGAAGTTTCTACAGTGCAAGATGGCCCAGCAAAGACTGTTTGTCATCAGATTTGACTGAAAAACAGATCAGATAATATATTTTCCCTGAGCTCTCTGAGGGGTTCTCACAGCACTGTCTTCAGCCTGAAAAGCCTGACACCGTTAAGTTTTGTTTTTATAGAGAATGTCAATCAACCATATTTCAGCACTCTTTTACTTCCCTTCTTTTCCTCACTAAGAGGTGATGTTTTTCAAAGTTGACTTTGATATCAAGAGGGAAAATAATAATTTAAACAATCCATTTTTTTTGCAAAGAGGAGGTTTAGTTCCCTTTTTAAACACACATATATATGTTTTATAAGTTATTATACAGTAATATACAACATTAGTCAAGTGATTTGTAAAAAGGGGAAATGGGAAAAGTCTATGAAGTGTTACTATGTGCCCCCCCCACAATAAAATGCATAGTATTTAATCTATCTATTCTTCCTGATATGTGGAGTCAAGAAAGGAATTAACCTGCAATCATTAAGTTTCCACAAGTCCAGCCCACCCCCCTTTTGAATTATGTGAATGCTGAACAATGGGTTGACTAGATCCTTGTGTATAGGCATAAGCAATAAATCAGCTTAATTGGTATTGAATGTATGATTCTCATTCTTCACACCAGATATGTCTTATAGAACATTCTTTCCCTCCCCACTCCCCCCAAAATGTGGGTAGTTCTGCCTGCTATATTTCCCTCAGTCCCTCAGGGCCTGATTATGTCACAAGGCTTGGGAATCACAGAGAACCAGTGATATGCTAAGATTACTCCATTCTTCTCTTCATCTGGTTTTTCAATTTTTGTTTTATAATATTGTGTGTTTATTAATAAAGTAATACTTAATTGCTATGTTAATGCATTTATACAGTAAGTAACTCTAATTGTATTTAACAGATAACAGATAATCAGAGTTGGAAGGGACCTTAAAGGTCATCTAGTCCAACTTCCTGCCAAAGCAGGAGAGCCTACACTATTTCTGACAAATGGCAGTCCAATCTCTTCTTGAAAGTTTCAAGTGATGACGCTCCCACAACTTCCGAGGGCAAGCTGTTCCATTGGTTGATTGTTCTCACTGTCAGAAAATTCCTCCTTATTTCCTTGTTCAGTTTCCATCCATTGTTCCTTGTCAGGCCTTCAGGTGCTTTTGAAAATAGCTTGGCCCCTTCCTCTCTGTGGCAGCCCCTCAGATATTGGAAGACTGCTATCATGTCTCCCCTGGTCCTTCTTGTCACTAGACTAGCCAAGCCCAGTACCTGAAACCGTTCTTCATATGTTTTAGTTTCCAGTCCCCTAATCATCCTGGTTACTCCTCTGTATTTTTTCTAGAGTCTCGACATTTTTTTTATAATGTGGTGGCCAAAACTGGATGCAGTATTCTAGGTGTGGATGCAGTATTCTAGGTGTGGATGCAGTATTCTAGGTGTTAATTGTACATCACCCAGAATCATAGAGTTAAAGATGGGCAACCATATAAATATGACCAATAGAGGTATCACCATCTGTTAGAAAATGACCAAGAAGAGCCATTAACTTAATGCTTTGTAAATGGCCAATCTTGGAAATAGATATTGGACTAGATCAAGGTGAATGAAATTTTAGTAGATAAGAGTCAATATTTAGTGCATGTCTAGCTGTCAGAAGAGAGCAGAGTTGTTCAATAGGATGGGATCCTTCCTTCCTTTCTTCCCTCCCTCCCCTTTTGAGTTTTCATTTTTTGTCATTTTTGTACATGTATTTTAAGCTATTTGAGCTCAGGTTTAACACAGAAGGGTGGCGTAAGCTGCTTTGGAGCTAAGGAAAATGGACTTTAGGTCCATACATCCATGTAGTTCTGGGACTAGGGGTTGGAAGATAAAGCTCAGACTGGGAAGCCAAAAGAATCCCCAAGTTACAAATCAGTTTTATGTAATTGCCAAGAAAGCAAGAATCAAAATGAACTCAGAGGAGACATTTTCCCTTCTTACCTAATCTGGCATAACCATGGTTAAAAAGAAACAGGGTTAAAATACTAAAGACTGAGTCATTAGGAGCTCTTGATTGTTGTACTTAGAGCCAGCTTAATAGAACAACAGTTGAATGATTAAATATAATGATTGATGTTTGTCATCGTTTGTCTTTTGTCACACTTTTGATGTGCAAATGCATTCTGTCTTAATACCTGATAAATGACTAGCTGCCTTTAATTGTTTATGGAAATAATTAAGGTATTTCAAGAACAAAAGTGGCATTTATGTTTAAGCTTCTTACTGTTTAAATTACCCCTTTCACTTGAAAACTTCCTTGCAATTAAATGGCAGAGAGAGATAGGGGGAGGAGGGTTTTGGGTTTTTTTATTATTTATTTTTGCAAACTGATACAGTAGCTTCAGTGTTATTTCATTCTGTACTGTTTCACTGCTAGAGCATCTAAAGGACAAATTACCAACCAGGATCCTAAATTTGAATCGGGTGTTAGGCTCATTCCATCTTTGTCAAAGAAAATTATCCACAGAAAGTAATCCCTCAAGAAGTATTGTGGAGTAATGATTTTTTGCATAATACTTAAATCCTATTTCCTTTTCTCCTCAAGGGATCTTGAGAATGATACGGAGAGTCCATCTTCTCAATTCTATAACAATTAAATAGCAAAAAGGAATGGAAATGTGATGAAAAATCATACATTGGGCTTCGTGACTTAATTGGAATAATAAGTTGGATCTCCTGTATCCTCTGTGGGCACTAAAGCTCTTGTATTTTGTGAATAGTCATATAAAGTTGGAAAAAAACGCTATGAAGAGTTCCAAAACTTCTCTTCAAAAGATTTAGGTTTATGAGAGTGAAAACCTAATAGTAGGATGGAATGTTTTCTTGATCAGACATGTTCATATTAGATGAACTCAAATATGAGTTGTCCAGGTGTCTATCATTCCACCATTCAGCCTCCTCCCTGATCTTCTAGGCTTCAAATCAACCCCAAGGGGAAATATCTCATAATCAGAAAAGAAGAGCAGCCAGAAAAGCCGGAAAAGGATGGGAAAATATGTGAGATTAAAATTGTACTATCAACAGTACCCCTTGCTATCTCACAGACATAAAATCAGCTCAAAAACACATCATAACAAACTCTACAGAATGAGATAGAGACAGTGAACTTTTTTTTTTTTTTTACAGGGAACTTAAGCCACTGGGAAATTGGAGCANCATAACAAACTCTACAGAATGAGATAGAGACAGTGAACTTTTTTTTTTTTTTTACAGGGAACTTAAGCCACTGGGAAATTGGAGCACAGATTTTGCCAGAGTTTTATTTTCTACATACAGCATCAGGGTGTCACATAACAAATAATTAATGGAGGTGGGAGAATTCTCCAAGTGACTGAACCAGCTGCAGAAACTCTGATAAGGACAGACAGGCTCACACAAGGAAAGCCTGCAGGGACAGCAGAATGTGTGATTAGTCCTTCAGTTCCCTGTGCAAAGAAGCCACCACTTCCATTCCAGGAGAACCTAATGAAGTTTTATGATTATTACTTTTTTGCTTGACTTATCCTGGACAACTTGTGCTAACTCAGTCAGACCACCATAAATCACTGCATGACTGCAGTTCTATCTATGTTGGTTCAAAAATAAGTTTCAAAGAGAATGCAGCTTACTTGCAGGATTTCAGGAATGGGGAACATCTGATCCCCTTTGGGAGGACACAAAGAGTAACCAGAATTGATAAATTCATTTGTAAATGACTGAACCAAGAAGGCATGATTTCCCACCAATATTCAACAAGATTCAAAACAAAATTGTACAAAAGTAATCAAATAAATGGACAACATATTAAACAAATGAGGCAAAACAATCTGACCAGAAGCATACATAATTTCCCTCCAATTTTGTGTCCAGCACATGAAGAGTATTGAGTCTAGATGAAGCCAAATGCCAGGTTAATCAGGAGATCCAGTTCAAATGGGTATAAAGATTTATTGCAAGCTCTATGAGAATCTGAACTACAAACAACCAAAGGAAATGGGTGGTAGATAAGAGTAGAAGGAATTCAAGCTGGGCGAGACTTAGTTCCTTTGTGGGTGTGAAGGGTTTCACAGGTGATTATGTCTTTGACCCCTCCCTTGCGCTGAGGCTGGTCATCTCCAATAGATGAACCATACACTTCCAGATCCACTCAATAAATTTTCAATTTTGCTGAACTCCTGGCTTGTGGTGTGGATATTTTTTTGTTTGTGAGTACAGGCTTCCAGATAAATGACAGTCTGATGGAATCATCTCTTCTATTCATGCTTTCAGGTCTTTTTTCAATCTCTATGGCTTCTCTGTAATTCTGTTGCTGGGGTTTTCTATAGTGGCTAGGGTTTTGGTGCCATGAAGTTGATGTTGTGACCTATGTTTTAATGTGTTGGACTAGTGAGGAGGTGTGTTCCAGCTTTTTTACTGCATTTTTGTGTTCATCCAGGCGGGTACTTATTCTTCGATTCATCTGTCCAATGTATGTGGCCATGATGCACAGGGGACTTTGAATATGTCTTAGTTTTCCAGTCATTTTATCTTTGGGGTTCTAAGGATGGCTGCTATTTTTCTGTCTGTTTTGAGGCAGTCTTGATGTGATGCTGTGATTTTGTCTGTAGTACCTCTTATGTAGGCAGGACAGCTGTTCCATGGTCTGTTCATCTTCAAGGTCTCCATTATGTCTCAGTGTGTTTTTGTGGATCAAGCCTGTGATTTTGCTTTTTGGAAGCCGTTGGCTGTCAGTACTTTAGTCAGGGGCATAGTTCAGTCTTTATATGTGTCTTGTCTACCAGGCGTTCGCGGTTCTGGCGATTAGTGTTTTGACATGGAATTATCTGTGCTGGGTGGTGGTGGGATGGTGTTTGAGGTAGCGGTTGGTGGTGTGTTTCTTCTGGCATACAGTGTGTCCTAGTGTGCATCTGTTCTTTTATAGAATTAGTACATCTAGGAATGGTAGTTGTTTGTTTATTTCTGTTTCCATGGTGACCTTGATTTTGGGGTGTGTGCGTTTAGATGTGTTAGGAAATTGTTTAGGTTTTCTTTTCCATGGGGCCAATCACAAATGTGTCTTGATGTATCTTAACCATAGTTTGGGTTGTGGGTGGCATTAGCAAAGGCAATGACGAGTGACAGTGGTGCTCCTTCAATTTGCTTGTATCTTGTGTCCTTTGTATATGAAATATGTGTTGTTATACAGTGTTCTGTGAGTTCCATGAGGTGTTTAGCTAGTTGGTATTTATTTTTGATGATTTCAAGAGTTTCTTTATCGGGACTTGAGTTGAATAGTGAAACCACATCGAAACTTATAAGCAGATCTTGTTCCACATGTAGATATTTGATCATTTCCAAGAAGTGGTATGAGTTTTGTACATGTGAAGCTGCTGTTTCAGCATGGGATTGTAGCTGTTTTGTTAAGGTGTTCAGCTAAAAAATGAGTAAAAAAGCTGGAACACACTTTCTCACTAGTCCAACACATGAAAGCCACA
Source organism: Laticauda laticaudata (assembly GCA_004320025.1). Classification (NCBI taxonomy): domain Eukaryota; kingdom Metazoa; phylum Chordata; class Lepidosauria; order Squamata; family Elapidae; genus Laticauda; species Laticauda laticaudata. The sequence continues at coordinate 1,783 of BHFT01065771.1, read as the reverse complement.
AGGTATAGCATCGACTTCAATGGCACCAAAACCCAAGCTACTATAGAAACCCCAGCCACAGAATTATCAGAGAAGCCATAGAGATTGAAAAAAGACTTGAAAGCATGAATAGAAGCGATGACTCCACCAGAGTGTCAATTATCTGGAAGCCTGCACTCACAAACAAAAAATATCCACACCACAAGCCAGCAAACACCTGGGCAACAAACAGATCTCCCTGGATACCTCCATCTCAAACACACCCCAACCAGGCACCCAGATGAAACCTAGCTTCCTAATAGAGGATAGCCGTCCTTTCACGGCGAAGCCAAGCTGCACTGACAGCCTCCAATACAGGAACACAGTGTTGCCAGCCAATAGAAGCCACAAAAAAGACAGAAGAAACCAGAAACACCAATCAAGCAAACTCCAAGACCAATATAACACGACCAAGAGTCCCAACCAATCAGGATGAAGAAAAAACATCTCCTGCACAACAGTAGGCTAGCCTCAAATTTAAAACTAAAAGGCTGTGATTAGCCTGACCCACAGACAAACTCAATACAGAAGCCTGATGATGCAGATGAGATTCTGCCAAAACGTTGCTACAACTTTAAAAGCACAACTACAATGAGGTGGATAATACCCGAAGGAGCTGATACATGTTGTTGTGATAGAAATGACTGTGATAGCCTGACTCACCAGACGAACTCAGTGCAGAAGCCTGATGATGGCAGATGAGATTCTGCGAAACGTTGCCTACAACTTTAAAAGCACAATTCAATGAGTGGGATAATACCGAAGGAAGTTAAAACAGCACAAATGTAAGTACCCGCGAGAGCTTAAAAAAACAATATATATATATATTATATGTATAAATTTTTTTTAAGTTTTTGCGGGTACTTATCTATATATAAGTTTTAAAAGTTTTAAGTTGCTATATATATATAGCAATTGTTCTAACAAAGAGGAAGATGGATGGATGATAGATAATATAACATGGTATGGTATGTATATATTACTAATTGATCATATGTCATTAAGTCTCAACAAATACGCTTGTAGATTTTCTCCATGACAATATCACTTTTTACTGGTACTTCAGATCTTTTAGTTGTGCACCCATCACCACTGAATTTATCTTCCTTGCTGCTGATCATCCTCTTCTCTTTTCTTTCACTATATTATAGAAACACACATTCTCTTCTATGAAATACATTTTAAAAAGAAATGAGTATAATAAGGGTGCCACAATGGCACAGTGTTTAGAATGCAGTATTGCAGGCTAACTCTGCATTCCTGTGCCAGGAGTTTGATCCCGAATAGCTCAAGGTGGACTCAGACTTCCAACCTTCTGAGTTCAGTAAAATGAGCATCCAGATTGTTGGGGAAAATATGTTGAGGTTTGCAAACCACTCAGATAATTATGTAAAGCAGTGTGGAAGGCGATTTAAGTCTAAGTGCTATTGCTATAATAAATACATTACTGTCTTTTAGCCCCTGTCACACTGCACCAACGGATGCAAAGAGGATGTAAAATGGTCAAAAAAGCTTGCCATCCGTTGGAAAACGTGATGTACTCACTGCCTCCGTTATGCTTCCTCTCTATCCATCCAGCATCCGTCTTTTGACGTTTCATCCGCTCAGAAAGTTTTGAGCTGCTCAAAACTTTTGCGCAGAAAATGTATCCAATTGTCTGTTCTGCATCCACTACGCATCTGTTCTGCATCCGTTACGCATCCGCTATATCAGCTAGGCATCCGTTCCACATCCGCGCAACCCGCATCCGCTCGTATGCAGGGAG
>BHFT01065770.1:0-43661 GCA_004320025.1 Laticauda laticaudata | reverse complement strand
TGGGACCAGTGTCAGAGTGTCTTTTTTTCTTTATAGAAAACAACGCACGCTAAGTGTTTTTAATCGCTTCAAAATATAAGTTCCAAAAGTCCCAATAGTCATGCAAAGCAAATTCAAATAGTATCACAAGCTGTTTCTTTGACAGCGTGTCTTGCTTTTTTCACTTTTCTATTCCTGGGGTTTAAGTATTGGTAGTTACAAAGTTCCAGTTTGAATAAGTGTAAATCTTGTTTAGAAAGTCCTGTTAAATCTTAACCTTTAGTATTCCAGCTTAATCTGCCTGCTTCAAGTCGTCTGGTTTCTTATTAGCTCATTCTCTCCGCTTACCCACTTACAGGCAAAGAAAAGCGAAAAATCTGTTCCTTTTTTTTATCGCGCTTTTATATTCAGAAATCTTAAAATTATCAGTGGCGCTGGTGCATTTAAAGTTTTCCAGACTTAAATACTGTGTGATGCAAAGCAGAGTTTCTCTGTGCGGCGATGTTCTATTCTTCATGCGCTGCCTAATTGGCAGCCCTTGTCAATGTAAGGATAGGGAGAGTGAAGAAAAATCAAGACGCTTTCCTTTTCACTTTCATTCATAGTGCTTCGCGAATCTTGTCTGATCTTTGGGGAAGCAACATGTAGTACTTGTTTTAAAAAAATTTGAGTTTCAAGATGGTCGTTAGTTGTTTGCTTCTTTATCCCGGTCAGGCCAAAACTTTCACTTTCAGCAACTTTGCTTCTTGCCTCACAGTTGTTTTCCGGATCGAGGGCTTCTTTTGAGGCGGCCATGTTCTGACCACCACTCTAACCGGGAGCCTTTGCGGAAAGGGAGTTTAGCCAAGGCTCCGGGGGCAGGAAAGATGCGGGCTTTCCTCGACCCTGCTGGAAGTCTCCCCTCATCCTTCACAGCGACCTCTACAGGGTGGGCTTAGCCCGAAGCCGAAGCTGTCTCGGGCAACGTCCGGTGGCAAGCCCAGGCAGAAACGGTGGCACGATCACAGAATTACCTACCTGCGTGCTGAGCCCTGCAAACCAGAAGGTTAAAGGTACGGTGGCTAAGAAAAATTTGCTTTAGCTTTCACTTTCCGCCTCTCCTTTTGCCAGGCAGAAATATAATAAGGATTAACTAAAAAGGAAAAATATTTAAAAAAATAACTAAAGAAGGCAGTGCTCTAGCTTAACATGTTATAGAATGCAAAATGAGGAGAGAGAAGAAGAATGACGAAGAAACAGAGTTTCAGTTCCAGTTTGCAAAATATAAAAAGTAATATATAGAAAATCCGAGCAATGAAGAAAAAAGAATTGATTACTGTGACATCCGTTGTTTAAATCGCTGGCTTTAAGTCACTTCTTGTCAAAACTTTTACACATTCTTTCTTTTCTTTAGGGTATGCCTTTGCAAGTCTCTAAAAATATTTTAAGCAAAAAGGTTCTGCTACAAACCCGGCCACATCTCTCTCTTTCTGTCTCGTTTCCATCTGGCCGGAGTTGTTCCCAAGCTTCAGGCAGCTTTAATGGGCTGCCTCTTTTGGCCACTCGTCAAAAAGAGCTTCTCCTGGATCTACAGGGAGTTTGCATGTCCCTGGACGGGACAGGACATCGCTGCTTTTTAACGATCAACCATCTCTTCGGACGGTTTTTAGAGTCCAATTGAACCATCCAGGAGCTAAAGATACCTGGCTAGCGAGTCTCGGAGCTCCAAGATCGACGAATGCCGTACATACGTGACAGACCAGATCAGATAGAAACTAGGAAGGACCCCACTATAATAGCTGGCAACCAGTAAGATCTCAGAGCAATAAAGTGGGGTATCTGTGGAGTTTGCATGGCGTTTCTATGTGTGTGCGATTTCTGCAAGCAGGGAAACAATATTTACGGACGCAAAGCAAAGAAAGTGATTGGGTAGACTAGCTGTGCCTTTCGTAAGATTCGGCTAGGGAGATTAGGGTCCGCCAGTTTCCTGCTTGAATAGCATAATGCACAGTGGGTGGTATTGACATCACTTTGAATGCACTTTGAATAGTTGAAGCAAAATGAATATTATAAACCAGTATCTTAAAAGGGAACACTTTTCATGGGGAAGTGGACGTTTGATCTATTGAGATCAAATTACATGATGCCATTATATCCAATATGACAACTTCATCATCTATATATTTCCCGATTTTGTTCTGGTTTTGTTTTACTTTGGGCTATGGTAATTTTAATGTTTATTTCAGAGTGCTCTGGTGCATCAAATGCTTCTTTGCTACTTTCTGCCTGCTAGCATTTTTAATGTCCAATTAGTGTTCATTTGTCCATTGGATTAATTCTTTAAATTCCATCAGTGAAATAAAGGCACTCTCTAACAGAAGTATATTTCCCATTAAAAGCTGTACAAATGATTAAGTGAACATATTAAGCATGAGTGAAATATGACACAACAAATCAAGGAGGCCACAGAATGTCATCTACAGTCAATGTCTCAGTAGCCTTTCCAATACTAGTCTGGAAAGGGAGTTTCCTTGTTTAGTTTTATTTTATTTTGATAAAATAAAGAGCAGTATTGTTCTAAAGAGGGCTGGAGATTTAGCATGCATAGTAGGCAATATTCTCTTTCCTCCAGCCTTCTGCAGAGGCTGTACATAAATTAAAGGAAACTAGAAGCAATAGAGATATTACCAAGAGTAAAGTTTGACTTTAGGCCATTGGTGGGATTCAATTTTTTTTACTACCGGTTATGTGGGCATGGCTTGATGGGCATGNCAGGGGAAGGATACTGTAAAATCTCCAGTCAGAGGTGGTATTTGCTGGTTCTCTGAACTACTCAAAATATCCGCTATCAGTTCTTCAGAACTGGTCAGAACCTGCTGAATACCACCTCTGCTTTGGGCCATCCTCCATTTCCTAGGAAGCAAATGGGTCCATTTCAGACAAAGCCATGTGATTACATTCCTGTACTTACTTATCATGTCTTATCTCTATAACTTTGTGCACAAGTTCTGTAACTTGTGTAACTTGTGACACAGTAAATGCAGATAGTAATGAAATTAAGGTACTTTTTTTCATCAAAGGGCAACTAGACTGTTTTTTTTTCCCCTTGAGGAAGAAGGAAAAAATATTTCACCTCATCCAAGAAGCTTCATCAGTTCTAATGGCAGGAGGAATGAATAGATAGCTACTGATAGTTGAGACTTGAGGGTAAGGGGCTGGAAGAATAGGTTCTGATAGGATGGTGGAGGGAATGTATGTATGTATTTCTTTACAGTCATCTGAAAGCTGTTGATGCTATTTGGCTATTTATCTGTGACCTCAGGATCACCTGAATCAGGGTGCAATTGGTTGTGGAATCTTCTTGGAATTGTTGAAAGGGCTATGTTGTTGATTGGAAATAGGTGTTTTTTTGCAGAAAAATACATCTTTGAAACAACTATGACCTGTATGACTGAGGATCTCCATAGATATGAACATGTTTGTCCTTGTACCCAGTTTTAGATGCATATTGATGTCTTCCCTTTTTTTTCCTGCATCATTTCAATATTCCTCTGTATTTCTCAATGAGATGCAAAGCTACAAATGCATATAAGCAGTTACCTCAGCATGTTCAGTACCTGAAATGAGTAAATGGATCCATCCTTTTAATTCCAGGATGCAAAATGCAGCAGGTGAAATATAATAACAAAAAAACATTCAATATATTGGGTTTCCCTACATACTCTCATTTAGAGTATTGCTAGTTTTAGTGGTCACAATCAATGGAGAAAATATTACATTGCTAAAGGAGGCAGTGAGAAATAAAGGAGCAAGCAGTGGCAGATGTGTGTGTGTGTGGGGTATGTTGGTAAACAAGCAACCTTTACAAGATGGTGTATGCACACATCAGTCATAAATTAATAAAACAAAACAGGCGTTTGTAGTAATTTGTCAGGCATTTATCAGAATAAACATAAAACACATAACAAAGCAGCAGTATAGAAGTATCACATAAAGTCCTTTTCTTTCAATAGGATATTGAGAAACATTTGTATGTTATGCGGGGGAGGGGGGAAGAATAAAGAAAATGTGTGAATTGATGCAGGAATCCCATGGTCTTTGCTGCTGTTAAAAACATTCAGGCTACCCTGAGTGGATTTACTGAAGAATGATGAAGAATGATCAGCTTAAACATGTGCACACAAACACATTCCACAACACAAATCTTTTTAGCAGTTCATTTAGCTCTTGACTTTAAACAGCAGCAGTCACAACAAAGTCCTAGATCACAAATATACCACTTATTGTTTAGCAGAAATGGAAATGCAATTGGAACAATAACTTGGGAATGCCATTTAGAATCATGTACTGATAGGCTGAAAAACAGCTTCTATCCCAGGGCAGTAGCTCTTTTGAATTAGACTGTATAATACACTGAAGATGGTATTTAATTTCATTGTATGATGTGCAATGACAATAAAGTAAACTAAAATGTTCTTCATTTCAAAGGGAATTATAGTAAGAAAGATCTGAATTATATATGCCAACATGATGTATCTGAACCCAATAAATACTAATAGTTATTCAGAATCAAGATAATTTATTAGAAAGCATTTGCAAATTATTATTTAAATATAACAAATTCAATGCAACATTGAAAAAGAAAAGCCTTGCCTTCTATTGAGGACCTGTATTATGCTCGAGTCAAAAAGATGGCTGTGAAAATATTTACGGACCTCTTACATCCTGGACATAAACTGTTTCAACCCCTTTAACACTGTCAAACTATTTACTAAGTCTGCATTACTATTACTATTCATCTTCTCATCCTTCCTTTCATCCATCTCTTCCCACTTATGACTGCATGAATGACAAATATTAAGTGTTACACATATGTGTCCTTTGATTACTATGAAGTGTTTTATCTATGATTCTATGGTTATACTGATACACCAGCAAACAACCTGAATGTATTTTGTTCTTGTTATGAACACTGAGAAAATTTGCACCAAAACAAATTCCTTGTGTGGCCAATAAAGAATTCTATTCTATTCTATTCTATTCTATTCTATTCTATTCTATATGGGATTGAGAGACTAAAATTAAACAATAAGTGACATTTGAAAAATTAACTTTATATCTACCACAGCAATAGTCACAACAATATATACCACTCACTGGATATAATCCTTTCATAAATGAACTAATTTCTGATTTTGAGAAATACAGTTGCAGCTTCATCACATTTGAGCCACATTGTACATTGTTCATAATATATTAAACTTAATTACTTCCACAATTACATTTGAGATTTGACTCATACAATCAAAAGTAAAATTTATAAAATGTTGATATATTGAACTAGAGATATATAAATTTAACCCTGGAGAGGTAATATTAGATTGCTATAATTATTTCATCATCATCATCATCATCATCATCATCATCATCATCATCATCATCATCATCATAATTTGCAATGTATTACTTACTCTCAATGTATTTTATTCAATTCAATGAATGTTCTGTTTCAGGTACATAAAATAAATTAAGACCTACTAGCATTCATCAAAGTTTTATAAACACTGATGTTCTCATCTTACATATATGCTCAAAAGTTCCTAAATGATCATATTTTCCCATTTAACTTTTTATTTTTATGAAGTATATTTTCTTATAGCAATTGGTGATGTTACTATGGAACAATCAGATGAGGTACCTATATTACATTTATTAATCCTTTCAATTAAGGACTGATACACCACCACAACCTGAGAGCTTAGAAGTGGAACAGTGGGAGAAAATGTGGTTGAAAGGACTAAACTTTACATTGTTATCATTTTAAAGAGAATGTTTATAAAATGATACATCATTGGTACATAACACCAGAAAAACTGTCTAGAATGTATAATGGTATTTCATACTTATGCAGGAAATATGAACAACATTTTATCATGCTTGATGAACATGTAATATAGACAGAAAATATTGAACTCAAATTCATAATTAATTCAGAAGATTTTAAACATTCATGTACAATTGAAACCAGAGTTTTGCCTTTAAGGGTTATTGGATAAACAGTTGGAAAAAAGGTTAGGGAACTTTTTTGATATGTGAACTTTAGCAAGATTTTTTATATATATAAAACTTTATAAAACTTTATAAAACTTGATGAGATGGCCAATTGACTTATTTGATTAGAGAAAATATAATATATATATTTATTGCTGATGGGAAATAGCACTTTTTTCATGAAACAGAAAAATAAATTTAATAATTAAGGTTTTGATGATTAAAAAAGAAATAGATTACAGAAAAATTAGAGCTGTAATTACAGAGTAAGAGACAAATTTATATTTTTATTTATAACTGTGATTAAGAAACCCGGAAGCTACTTCATAATGTTTTTTTTCTGTTTCCTTCATTTTTTGGCATTGTTTTACTTTACTTTCTTTTCTTTATTCTGTATTTGTTCTTTTATTTTTATTTTTTTTTACTTTAACTTTAATATACTTATGTTAACAAAAGGATTGATACAGCAGCACTCTAAGAGCATTTTGATGTGAAATGTGAAAGGTGTATTCTTGTTGTATTTAAGGCATAATATGTCAATCAAATTTAATTAAATCTGATTCACAAGAATTAGAGTTAAATGGTTTAGCATTTTGAGCTTATTAATAATCCAAAGATTGATTAAAATTTGCAGCCATAATTATCTGATCCACAACCACAAGATTTTTAGAATGTTCTGTAATGTGTCTACAAAATTCTTAGTAGGACTATTATAAAGAATATAGTATGCTTATTAAATATTCCCTAAATATTAAAAAAAATCCTCTTAGGTAATGTATTTGTTGTTTTGAACAATTATAAGTCAAAATCATACACCTCCAGCATATTCTGAATTTTTAAAATGCTTCCTTCAACATCCCAACTTTTTCAGAAAAAAGACCATACTTTTCTGAAAAAAATATGAACTTTTTGTTTTTTATGTAAAAGTTGCCCAATTTGATAAGTATATGCTTTCTCTTGGAGAAACATCTAAGATATTTAACATTCTTTGAAACTTGTACAAATGTCATAATAGACTTTTTAGAATTAAATTAAAATTAAACAGCTACATGCAGACAGGGATGGGCAGCACAGTATTGTGTTGTGTTGCACTGTTTCTCCTTCTTCCTTCAGAGTCTGTTCCAGTTGGTGTCGATAATCCCACCCCAGGATGACCAAGCAATGTCATGGAGGTTCTATCTCAGTATCAAGAAACTGTGGAAGTCTGGATGGTGAAGAATAGGCTTCAGTTTAACCCTAGAAAGAGTGAGTGGCTCTTATAAGGCTTCTAGTTTCTGGGGATTTTCTATCTTTAGTTCTGGAGATCAGCATTCTCCCAGAGATTAGATTAACCTAACTTTGTTTACCTTTCATAAGGTCTTGGTTATGTTACTGAGTATGAGAGTTGGAACACATGACATACCATGTAAACTGGTTAGGTTGATGGCTGTTTGTGGCTTTCTCATCTGCTGAGTATGCATTTATTGTTTATGCTGTGTTTTTTAAACTATTATTAGCCATCCAGAAACAAGACAATGAACTGGGCAGCCACAAGAAATTGAACTAAATAAATAATACACATATACAGACAAGTATGCAGTAATAGATAAGTGATTCCCTTTTTCAATTTTAAGGGGAAAAAAAACAAAATAGAAAGAAGCCAATTGTCTCTGCATGGGAATTATTTTCTTGTGTTTGTTCAGTATAACAAGGCATTTAAATTATTTTTATAACCAGAGCATGCATAAGCTATGCAAACCTCATGTCCTTGTTTCTTGCAAATTGCAAATCATTCTCCCCCAGTCCTGGCTGTTGTAAAATGTAATGACAACTTCATTTGTAGATAATCCAAGACTATTAGATTCTTGGCTTTAAAATACCTACTACCCCTAATGCTAAAATTACTAATACTAATACTAAAATTACTAATTAATATTAAATTCAATCACTAGATATATTAATCAAAACTAAATATAAGTAACTATAATAGAAAAAGCTGATTACAGATCTTACCTTGTAGCCAAAGCTATTTTTGCCAGTTTATTCGAATCCTAGCATTGTTAGGAAAATCCCTGGAAAAGGGCATAGAAAGCATCCCCAAACTTAACTCTTTCATGTAGTTTCATATTGTTCTTTGACCCCAAACATTTATTATATGAAAATAATTTAAGAAATATGACTTGAACTAATCACCCTAAAAGTAATAATAGTAAGAACAATTAATGATAATTCAAGGCCACTTTCACTGATCAGCCAACCCTGATTATCCCTGGTCTCACCTTATTACGACAGCATGGAGCTCTACAAAGACATGAAAAGGTTAATTGATACCAATCAACTTTCCATAATTTATTGACCATCTCTTGACCTCCAGATATTTACTAATCTCCTTTGGATCCCCAGTCATTACTGACCTGCTTTTGACCCCCACATATTTATTGACCTCCTTTTGACCCTCATATATTTAGCAACCTCTTGGATAGCCCCATCATCTCTTGGGGATCCATTTTGAAGGATCTTGTTCTAATGGTTTTTTTCCTGCTTCTGGAACTACTATGAACCTCATATTATTTCTTTTTCAAAATTCTCATGAGAGTCACTGGCAATATGAGATTCTACTCTGAATTCTTAGATTCCATTTGCTTTAGGCACCCAGGAAAAGTTAATGTGCACAGACATGCTTTTTTTTAATCCAAAAGATTATTGAGCCCATCTGTCCATCCATCCATCAATCTATATATTCAGTTTCCCTTTTGGGCTAAGTAACATGATGTGAAATAAAGAAAAGGAATCAGTCACAGTAAGTGAAGGCAACAGAAGGACTAAAAAGAAGAAAAGGGAAAATGAGTGAAAACTATGTCCATCAGATAAAGAATACAATAATTATTTTTAAAATAAATTTTGAGAGTGGGAGATCAGAAACTGTGAACACTCCAAAATTCTTTCTGTTCTCCATCCAAATTGATACGATTGGGTAAAAAACGGTCTCAAGTCACTTGAATCTCTCTGATCTGAGAGTAGGCTTTTAAGTTATTTGATCCAATATATATGCATGTGTGTATGTATGTATGTATGTATGTATGTATGTATGTATGTATGTATGTATGTATGTGATAAACTATTCTAACTATTCTAAAAATACAAGTTCCAGGTATACTTGTATACTGAACTTGATTGTTTGCTTGCAAACTTTTCATTACCTAAGTAACATTATCTACCAGTGATGGTGCATTGATGATGTCTTCAAGAAAACAACCAAGTTTCCACATTTTAAAATTATCTGTTTCCCCCCTTTTAGGCGGACAATGTCTTATTTTTCATATAGTATGCAGAATTCCCAAAATCCTTATTGGAGAAGACATTTTGTGAAACACTTTGACTTGGGGGTAGGATAAAAGAGAAATGTTCTCCCTTGGATGGATAAAAAAATACATTCCTTGTTTTACTTGTTCTAGTCTGGATTCATGTTGTGAAAAAAATATTGTACAACTTCAGTAAATATATGCTTTTTGACTCATTTACTCTGTATTTTTCCAAAATAATCTTAGAATAAATGTTACACTATTTATAACTTGATATTATTTTTCAGATACAACTACACCCATTCCCAAAAGAAGGTTTTTCTGTTCCTCATTCAGTCCTTCTTTTCAAAAGGTTATCGTTTATATCTACAGTTCAGTTATTTTTCTTGTTCATTGCTCATCTATTAAATAGAGTACTTTGAGTACGTAGAGAAGATTTTGCTGTTGGTTAAGAATAATAGTGTAGTTGTCATCTTGAATTATCTAGGAACTGCCATTAATATTTCATTTGGATATAACTAATTTTATTGCTGCTAGTAAATAAATAACCCATGTTTTGACGTTGTAATATTATTATATTTACAAACAATTTCCAAACACATACACATTTGCTTACAATACATGATTTATGGAGTATTGAAGGCATGGCTAGTGGCACACCATTTCATATTGATAAAAAAAAAATACCATGTCCATGTAATCACAAGAATCAACCTTACTTCAAAGGAGATTTATATTTTGAATTTTTAAAAAGAAATACAGTACATGCATGCTGAAGTGAAGGAAAATGTCTTGCTGTTTACCAAGGTTTCCTGCAGAGACTCTCAAAAAGGAAACACAAAAAGTTGTATCATATTTCACTCAATTCAACAATCCTGGATGATTTTTTTTTCTTCAGTTCTGTTAGTGATAATAGTTCCACCTTAGCTTCCATCCAGACAGCAGCACTATTCTTTTTCTCTTTGCTAGCCTCACAGAAGAAGCAAAACCAGCTCCCTGAAAGATTTAATAATGAAACACCTTTTGATTTTTAAAAAAAATCTCAAGTCTTTCTTCAGAGTAAGAAATATACTTCTGTCTCTATTTCCTTCAAATGCCTCTTGATTAACTTGGGGGTATCTGGTGCATTTTAATGGAGGTGATAAACTAATGTGTTTCTTTCAACTAGCAATTATTTGACATTTAATCAATTATTTTATTTGTCAATCAAATAATTTAAGTGGACAATTTGCAAAACTTTCACCAGACTGTCCTGAAAAATGAGGACTAGGTTTTTAATGGAAAATATCAAACACTGATAAATGGAAAGCTGCATTCACTCCAGAAGGAAAATTGTTTCAAATATTCTCTTCCAGAGTGTGTTGGTCAAGGAAGGATATATTGAATTCTGAGAGTCATTTCAGTGTGATAATTAATTGGATAAAGCCTCCCATTAATTACTTGGATACTAATTAGGCAACTGTGAACAGAATAGCATTAAAAAAAAAAATCAAGACCAGCTCATGCTCCCTTTTCTAGAAGCTTCTTTAAAAGGCATTGAAAGCATCCTTCCATGACTTTTTTTCCTGGACCAAGCTGCTCCAGGTAATATTTCTCAAGTAATACAGCCTTTTCCCATCTATCCCTCCCACACATCTACATTCATCCCCCCAGTCTTTCCTTGGGGGAGTGTAAACTTATTTTGAAGATACTTCAAGCAAAGCTTTATAAGCAGTGAAATTTTTACTGCTAAATAGTGGAGCAAAATTGCCACATCAATTCTAGAGCCTCCTTCATCTCTTGCATGTATATGCAATGAGCTCCTGGAGATACCAGCAGAACCTTGGAAAGGACTCAAAGTGCTTTAGCATATTACATATCACTGCTACATCTAAAATGCCATGCCCTACCAATACAAAGCAGTTTGGAATAGCTTTCTCACACAGGCCTATATTTTTTGAGCATCAACACAAAAAAAATAAAGCACACCAGCATTGTACAAAATGCAGTTATGAACTGTACATGCAGTCTGCTATGCTATTCTATCTCCCAAATATAGAAACTGTGCTTAAAGATTATTTGACCTGGGAAAATACCAGGGAATGAAATGGATAAGGATTTTAACCATCATCACTCATGGAGAAAAGAGATGAAATTGAAATAGATGATGAAACTGACAAGAAGGAAGCTGCTGTTGGATTGGAGAGATGAAGAAAATGGCTGACAAATTAAATGGGTTTAAACAGTTTTGACTGCTGAAAATCTACAAATTCCTCAGTGAAGAGAGGCTCATGTCTTTCTGATATGGAAAGTGGGACAAGAGGATCTGAAACCCAACAGACAACCAGGTATGAGAGGCATTTGCTAAATTTTATCTGAAGCGCTTGATTAACTCTTATAGGAACTTAGATAGAGCTATGCAGGAAATAATAACTAAGATTCATTCACTTCAGAAGCATCACTTGGAGGCAGATAATTTGTTAAACCCTAAATGAGAGACACAAAGTGATTAACTGCATTTATACTGTAGTAGTTACACTAGAAAGAAAGAAAGAATATAAAGCTTTATTTGTTTAAACTGCTTCAGCTACATGTTGAAGTCCTTTAATCTTGAACTATCACACATACACACACACATAAACACACAATTATCTTTGTGTGCTGTTTTTTTGTCTATGAGGTACTAAGAATCCCTTTCCACAGAGGTGGTATTCATCAGGTTCTGGCCAGTTCTGGAGTACCGGTAGCAGAAATTTTGAGAAGTTCGGAGAACCGGCAAATACCACCTCTGGCTGGAGATTTTACAGTATTCTTTCCCTGTCACACCCACCAAGTCATGCTCACAGAACCGGTAGTAAAAAAAAATTGAATCCCACCACTGCTTCCCACCCTCCCCAATATACCAGTAGTACAACACTTTCACACACTACACTACAAATGAAAAGTATTTGTAAAATCTAACTGGAGATGAACTTGGTATATAACCTGAAAAGAAAACATATTTCAATCTTGATTTAAGTCTTGTGAGATAATCCAGACAAGAAGCACACCCAAATGACCTAACTCTTAATTATGCAGTTACATTAACAGAATCTTGCAATTCTGAAAGTACATTTCTCTTCTGCCATGCCAAAAAAACAATGAAGGGTCTCTCCTGAGGCATTTATCACATCCATATTCTTGCTGTGAACTAATCTGCTTCTTATCTGATTCTTTCTCTGCCTATAGCAATTCCTTTTGTCTCCAAAAGAAAATTCCAACAATACCATCACATCTGATCACCAGTCTCAGAAATGGCGTGCTTGAGACTGGTCTCTAATTGTATAGATTTCCCTAAATGAAGGGAAGTTTTCTTTAACACAAATCTTTTTATTGCCTCCTTTAGGCAGAAACTAACATTTTCCTTCTTTAATCTTGATCAAGTGCCAACCAAGATGTGATTTGTTGCATTTAGTAAGTTACATGCTAGTTAGGAAAAGTCCATGGTTGTGATGAAAGGCATGAAATCTTAAGTACCACTCCTAGATAGGTAAAGCAGTATGCATATTGAATCCCCTCCCAATAAAAACATACAAATAGCTCAACAAACCATCCCAGTTATCTCAGGAAAACAGACTCCGAAACAGTGGAGCATTCCTGTACACTCCTGGTCAGCCAAGAACAGCAACATGCACTTTTTAACATTGGCAATTCCAAAATTAATGCCACTAGCAGTTTTCTTTTTAATGTTCAACTTGTGCTTCACATTCATTTTCTTCTGACAATACAGATGCCACTTCAGAGATTTACTGCAGCTTTGATAGCTAGAGACACAGAAAACTGTAAGCTATTTTAGACAGCAAGCCAAACATCAAATTATAATTGTGAAGCATTTCTGGCATGTATGGACCACTTATATATGCATTTCAGTTATTTTCCATGCTTCTTGCTTCATCTAGTAGATAGAACCAGGAGAAGACTTTGCTACTGGTTAAGAATAATAATGTAGTTATTTTGAATAATCCAGGAACCACTGTTAACATCTCATTTGTGCTACAACTAATTCCATTGTTTTCAGCAAGTATATAATCCAGGTTTTTCATTATAGTATTATTATAGTCAATGCCAACAATTTTCCCTTGGAGAGAAAATGTTTCCAACACATTTTCCTATGCCCAAACACACATACCTGCTTACAATACATGATTTCTGAGGTGTTCAAATCAGCAAGTTGCCCACTAGCTGATATCTAATTAGCAATTTTAGACAGTAAGCCAAATACTAAACTATAATTGTGAAAAATCTGGAATAAATAAACTACTGATTATCAGTTGTTTCTTTATTTTTTGCTTCATCTGCTAAACAAATGAAGACTTTGCTTAAGAATGATAATGTAGTTGTTATGCTGGATAATCCAGGGACCCCAAATTAATATTTTTGATGGCTATTGCATTATTTGAAGTGTTTGCTGTTTAAATTGGGAATGCATAGCTTCTGTTTCATAGGGTCAGCACATTTCCTTTCTTTTATTCCCTGCTTTATCTAAGGAGCTCATTTAGACTGCTTATATGAATTCTATTCTGCTGTGTAAATAGAGCTGGTTTGGTATAGCAGTTAAGCAAGGGTGGGATTCTACTGGTCAGACCAGTTCTATAGAACTGGTTGTTATGATTCTGCCCATTTCGGAGAACCAACAAATTGCACCACTGGCTGGCCCCTCCTCTCCCCTCCTCACCCACTCACTCCTTACCTGGCATGCATGCCATCAAACTTGCCTGTGTTTGATAATTTTTCCTCCCCCCCAACCATCAGCTGTTTTGCTGTGCCGACAGATTTAGATTAGCTAGAAAGCAGGAAATCATTGAATTTATTGCTTTTTAGTTAATCTAAAAGCAGAGCTGAACCTTCCTTAGGACTGAAGCTTCTATTTTTCAGTACTGACTCAGCTAGCAGATTGCAGATAGATAGCTCTCTAAGTGAATCTGTGATTCTATGAGCAACTCAATCTGCCTGCCTGCTTTGTCTGATTTTGGGTAAAAGTTGCTCTTTTTTAATAAAAAATTCAATATTTACATACATGATTTGTTGTGGGTTAATTTAGAGAGTTTGCTTGCTAGCAAATTTCATGTGACAGACTCAGCTAGCATATTGCAGAATGGTAGATCTCTGAGTGAATCTGTGATTTTATGAGCAACTCAATCTGCCTGTCTGCTTTGCCTGATTTTGGGTAAAAGTTGCTTTTTTATATTAAAACATTCAATATTTATATAAATATTTATAATATTTACATACAAGCCACACCTACCCAGTCACATGACCACCAAGCCACATCCACAAATTAGGCCACACCCACAGAACCTGTTGTTAAGAAATTTGAATCCCACCCTTGCAGTTAAGGAATCAGACTAGAATCTGGGAGGTCATGAGCTCTAGTCCTACCTTAGGCATAAAGCTGGGTGACTTTGGGCCAGTCACTCTCTCTCAGCTCTAGGAACGAGGCAATGGTGAACCATTTTTGAAAATCTTGCTAAGAAAGCTGCAGGGACTGTCCAGGCAATCACTAGAAGTCAAAATCTGATTTAGAAGCACACACATGTGAATAGCAGTTACAGCAGAGAAACAGTGACCCTGCAAGAACTGGAAGAAAGATTTATTTACCCTTTTCCTCTCCATATCCTTTCCAGTATCTCAGTAGAGAAAGCCTTATTATTCTGACTGCTGAACTCTCTGTCTATTAATCAAGTAATCAAGATAATTCTGTGTCTTAGATCCAGTGGCTTCCATTAAATTATTTCATGCTTGCTACCTCTCTTAGAAAGACCACTAGAATATTCCAAGCATAGACTTGTCACATGGTAAAATCTTGAACACTTTGTATCCTTGATTTGTTTATATGGGGCCTCAATTTAAGATTGTTGCTTAGAAGAGCAGTAATATCTCCTCTCTGTGTTTAGAATTTTGAGGTGGAGTGGCTCAATGGCTTAAAAGATGCCAGTGAAGGTCTTTGTTCTGGGGGTTCGAGTCCTACTATTGTGTGATGGAGTGAGCTCCCATCACTTGCCTCAATTCCTGCCAATCTAGCTGTTTGAAAGCATGTACTGTACAGTAAATGCAAGTAGATAAATATGTACTACTTCAGTGGAAGGTAACAATACTCCATGTTTCGCCATATGTTCTGTGCTGCAGTGTGATATCATGTTGGCCACATAACTCCAGAAAAGTTTTTGGACCTTGCTGGTTCAATGGCGTAAAAATGCAGAAGAGCATTCCTAAAGTCGGCTATGACTAACAGAGAAATAGCACAGGTTCTCCTTTGCCTTTACCTATTTAGAATATTTTTTAATGTATGCATGCATTTGCTGTTAGGCAGAGTGAAGTGGTTGCTCACAAGAGATGTTGGGATATGGCATGCAGGGATTCCAAAATCTCTTTGCTCTCCTTTGCTGTAGGCTAGTGCTGTGATGTGCCTGCCTATCGTGTATTTAACTCCAAAGGTGATATAGCCTGTTCTGTTCTGAAGTGGCATTAAAGTAAAACTCAGTTGCATGTGTAGTTTTTCTAAAGCTGAGTGATTCAGCTCAAGTGCCAGACTATATGAAGAGGTGTGAAGTTTTCCTCCTCACTATTTTCAGAGGAATTCTACAATTGTCATCTCATCTTCATATACAAATACATTATATAAAGTTGTTAAACTGGAACAGCAATTTAAGATTAACTCTGATAAAGTGACTAAACCTCAGGCCTCTATGTTAGCTTAGCTATCAAAGAATAAGAGTGGAGGAGTCAAGGTGTTGGGCTCCAACTGGAAAAGCCAGGGTCTAGGGTGCTTTCAGCTGTGAAAATTCCCTGGATAACTTGGATCAACTATTCTCTTATAAGCCAACCAACCTCTTAGGTTTATTTTAAGAATAAATGAAGACGGAATATTCCCATGTGAATCATCTTGTGTTCTGAAGAAAAGATGGAGTGTAAAAGTAATCAATAATTTTGGCTTTTATCCTGTTCCTTCCTTGCTTGCTTCTTTCCTTCCTTCCTTCTTTCTTTCCTTCCTTCCTTTCCTTCCTTCCTTCCTTCCTTCCTTTTTTTTACATATGCTGTTCTTCTCTTAATTCTCATCCCAATGAGTCACTCTATCAATAATCCATGAGCAGTGGTGTCAGAAGCTTCTGAGAACTAATTGTGAAAGAATTCTTACCATACTGAATTTAATAATAACTTCTATTTTGGTTTCTTCAGGGAAAGCAACAAGGAAAAACATACCTCTGCATATCAACTTCTTTGAATGATATATAAATGCAAGCAGCGTTGTGAGCAGAGGATTACTGCCAAACTAGTAAATAATTGCATTAGGCCAATTCTTTTTCCATTCTCGTATCACTTTAAAGGCGGGACAGCTTAGGTTTTGATATGCTATATACAGTATGCAATGACTTCATAGAAGAAAATTACTGGTGTCTTATCCCAGTAATTTTACTGAATAGTAACAGCACTGCAGGGATCCATGTGACAGCTCACACCTGCATATTGTTGTTTTATTACATTTTCCTTGAAGCACAGCTGGAATATACACATTGTCTATAGTCTTTTACTCTCTCTCACTCTCTCTCTTTCTCTTTCTCTCTCTCACTCTCGTTTAAGATTCATGCCCCCCCCCCTGCTTTCTGCCAAATTATCTCCTTTCACTGTGCTGCCTGTCTTGCTGTTATGCATTGTCCAGGGATTGTGGAAACACATGGGGCATTGATTGGGGAACCTTATTCAACCCTAGCTTTCAGGCCTTCTCATGAACCATATAGAATCTCTTTTTCTTCAAAACTTGATTCGCCAAAGGCAAAATGTAACTTTTAAGGAACTAAGGACATAAATACCCCACTGTCAGAAATGTTTGTATGCCTTAAGATACATCTGAACATCATCTTAATAAGTTACAGCTAAAGTTAAACTAAGGTAAAGGTAAAGGATCCCCTCGCACATACATGCTAGTCATTTCCTCCAGCTCTAGGGGCAGTGCTCATTTCTGTTACAAAGCCAAAGAGCCAGATCTATCCGAAGACTTCTCCATGTGGCCAGCATGACTAAATGGCAAAGGTGCACGGAATGCTGCTACCTTCCCACCAAAGTGGTCCCTATTTTTCTACTTGCATTTTTACATGCTTTCGAACTGCTAGGTTGGCAGAAGTGAGGCAAGTAACAGGAGCTCACTCCATCAGCAGTGCGAGGGATTTGAATCGCTGAACTGCTGACCTTTCTGATTAACAATCTGAGCATCTTAGCCACAATAGTGATCATGAAATCATGTGTTTGCCTTTATTTTGTGTGTGTGTGTGTGTGTGTGTGCGTGTGTGTGTGTATGTGAGCCTTAGTTATTGATTTCTGGTGACTGCCTTTGGCAGATCCTTGCAGTCTTCTTATCAAGGTTTTTCATTGCTTACTTCCTAAGGTGAGAGAAAATTATTCGCCTAAGGTTACCCAGCTGGCTTCATGCTTAAGTCAGACTAGAACTCCCTGTTTCTAGCCTGATGTCTTAACCATTAAACTAAGCTGGTTCTCAATAAGCTCATTAGTGCTTTTCTTAATTAGAATATCCTAACAGACAGGAAGCAGCAGGTGAAGCTAGGCAGAATCACATCTGATACGTGTACAATTAGCACATCCCCCCCCCCAAGGCTGTGTGCTTTCTCCACTTCTCTTCTCCTACTTACCAATGAATGCATCACAAACAACTCATCTGTTAAAATACTGAAGTTTGCTGATGATGTACACAGTGATTGGTTTCATTTGAGACAATGAGGAATTCTGCATTACAGACAGAGGTTGTCCAACTGTCCTCGTGGTACAACTGGACAATCCTGAAACGACATACTCAAAACCGTAGAAATGGTGGGGGTGACTTAGGAAACCTCCATTCTACCACTCTCTACAGTACTGAACAACACAGTATAACAGTAGGAAACTTCAATTTTGCTAGGTTCCCACTATTATCAATGCCTAAAATGGAACCTAACATTCAAAAACATCTGCAAAAAAGCACCACAACAAAGAAATGTTCTTCTGCGCCAACTCCAGGAAGTCAAAGCTGCCCAAGGAAGCTGCGAGATACAGTTCTATGGAGGAGATATTGAGTCTGTTCATCTGTACCTCTATAAACTGTCTGAGTTTGGTTCTGCAACAACAGGACAGACAGCAGACTAGAGGATAATTGGGACTGCAGAAAAAACAATTACTAAACCACCTGCTTCACTGAGGACCTGTATATGCACGAGTCCAAAAGGAGGGCCGTGAAAATATTACAGACCCCCATGCGCGGCATAAGAGCGGTACTTTTAACTCCTTCCCTCAAATGGACACATATAGAGCACTGCACACACAGAAACAACTAGAACAAAACATTTTTTCCAGAGCCTCATGTCGCTAAAACAAATAATTCCCCCAATACATTGTGTTCAGACTACTTTCAATCAGTCTGTCCTACTGACTGTGTTAACCTTCTCACTACACTCGTTATCACCCTCCTCGCCTATTGTGACTGTATGACTGTAACTTTGTCCTTGTTTACTTACGAGTTTATTGACTGTTTCCTCGTATGATTGAGCTTGTTATTGTACCCTTGACTATCTTAAATGTTGTACCTTATGATTCTTGACTTGATGATGTATTTTTATTTTATGTGTCCTGAGAATTTTCATTCAAGACAAATTCTTGTGGTGTCCAATCACACTTGGCATAAAGTTCTTTCTTTCTATTCTATTCTATTCTATTCTATTCTATTCTATCTTGACATACCAGGTAATAGGCTGAATATTCATTTTTTTCATGATTTGTAAAAATATCATTGTAGCAAAATATCCATTAAAAAAGTAGGATTACTTTGAAATATCTTACATAAAAGGAAATAATTTCTCAGAGAAAATTGGCATATTGTCAAGAAATATAGGTAAAGCAAAAGTTGTCTAAATATTTCTAATAAAAAGAACATTCCACAGCACAGTATTATATGGGTTTATTTTATTTGAATGTACTGTGTTGTTGAATCCAAAGGCTGTTAAACCTTTTCTTAATGTCTGTCCTGACCTCTCCATTTCAATAGCCAAATCAAAGTAATTTTGGAATTACCATAAATACCTAAATTCAAAAAAATAATGTTTTAAAATGCAAATATCTAATTTTAGAAGACAGATATTTCTTTTGGAAGTACAACCACCACCAAATACCAGAAAGTTTATCTTTAGAAAAGACAAGAAAATACTTTTGCTTGGATCATACTGATCTCTTTACAGTTGACTTTTGCAGAAGAATTCTTCTGTATCTTCAGATGATCAGTTTATTATCTAGAAAAGATAGCCTTTTACAGCATATTGGTAGTGAGTTAACAACAAGCTTTTCAGTCCTTGATGCCAGGGTTGTGAATCCTGAGAGCTATAATTCAAATTTATCTGGAAATCTTCAGATGGGGGACAACTAGAATAGAACAAATAGCTTCAAAAATGAATGTGATGTGATGAATATCCAGACTCTAATCAATATAGCACACTAAATGAATAGGGTTGGGAAAACTCATGAGTTGCTAGCTTATGGCACCCATCAGATCACAAGTGATGAATGATAATAAAGGCTGCAATCTAACATTTGCAAGGCCACAATTTGCTCTCTGAGTAAAATGAGTACAGGCTATCACCTCCAGCTGATGATATGTTGCTAGCAGATTTTAAAAAAGAATAACATTTTCAAGTCCTTTTAAAAGCTCTCTGGGATCACTATCACACATCCAGAATTAACCACTATTATCACCTTTTTTTTTTTTTACAACAGAACTGAACTGGTGGAAAAATTAGATATTCAAAGTACAAAATCAGATGCTTGAATACAAAGATCTCTTTTTAGAGACTTTATGACAGAATCATAGAATTGGAACGGGCCTTTTAGGGCACTAACTCCTGCTGAGTGCAGCAACTGACATTGAATCATCCCCAGCAGATTTATCCAGTCTCTATTTGAGGCAAGACTTATCCATGTAGCAATTAAAGGTGTCTCCAACATTTAGTAAACAAATGAAACCTATCTCAAAAGTTATTACAGATAATTGAGAATGCCCACCAGAGAGCACTAGGTTTTCCACACGCAAATAACTTCCCTAGATGTTCTGTTTGGATATTCTAGCAAATTGTTCCAATTCTTTGGGACAACTAAAAACACATAACTCTCCTCTTCCATCAAAAAAACTATGTTGATCATGGATATTAAACTTGCAGCGTCATTGCTGCAATCACATGACATATTGTGACATTTTTCCTCTTTGCAGAGCTGGAGTGCGTATAACCTGCTTGGGATGCATCTGGCTTGTGGGCCACCAGTTTGACACCCCTGATTTAGATAATTAAACCTCAGCTGTGAGGTGATGCTTCAAGATCTGGGCTGCTATATATATTTAATAAATAAATATATAAAAATGACCACCAGATGACAGGTAAAAGGAGGAATGTACTATATCTCTTTCTTCCCTGCCATCCAGTAAGTATCTGGATTGTTATAGCCCACATCTGATAGTGAGGCAGTTAAATATAGTGTAATTTTGTTCTACCATAATAACTCTCAGGGAGATGTACAATCAAAAGATATAACTAAAACATATATAGAGGCAAAATCAAACAACAATAAAATAAAAACAGGTAGTTAAAACTGTATAAATAGCCAGCTGATTAAAATATGACCTAGCAACTGAATTTTGAAACATTAAAAGAACCAGGAAAATAAAAACTGGTTGCCAGTGTGCTTTTGGATGCAATGGAAAGTGCTGATCATTACCTATAAAATCATAGGGCCTGGTTACTAGTTACTTGTCTCCATAATATCTGCCTGGTCAATTCAATCCTTGCACTCCAGTTCCTTCAATTAAACAGTGCTATCTATCAAAACTCTGGAAATATGCCTTCTCTGTGGCAGATGGGTCCCATTAAATTGCTGTTTGGAAGAGCTCTGAAGACCTGGCTCTTCACCCAGTTTTTTGGCGAGGAGAAAGTTGTGTTAGGAATGTAAGTCACCCATAGTTATTTGGGTTGGAAATATATAAACTAGGATAGACATTTTAAAACTATGTCTTTAAGGGAATGCTAAAACTGTAATTGGGTGTGATTCTGCAAATGGCCATAAGATGGAGCCAGAAACCTGGGTTGTTTAGTCTCAGAAAAGAGTCTCAGTGAGTCTCTGTTCCTGTTCTGGTGTTTTCTGGAGAGTGTTGCCATTCCTGTATTGACTGTTATTCTTGGATTTGATGTAAGTCTGTTACTGAACTGTTTTTTGATACTGGACTTTGATATTTGGATTATCCCTGAACTGAAAACTAACTGCTTTACCTGTGAATGACTGCTTATCTTGGACTGTTCTTAAATGTTTATTGGAAGTAAAAACCTACATTTACTGTACAATGTATCTGTGTGCTGTGTGTGTGCTATTCTTCACTTCTCTCACTACGTCTCCCTGTATGCGCTCATTCTCCTAACGGAGAATTACCTCAACAAGTTGTACTTGGCATCTTTTATCTTTGACCTTCTTTTTAATTGCTTTAACTGTAATTTCATTATTTTGATTGTAGAAAGTCATTCTTTCTACAATAGTAGTTGGGAATTGAGTGGCGTACAAGTTTGATAATTTATCAAATTGATTATTAAGCAATTAATGAATAAATACCTACTTATCTATATACATGCATGTATAGATACATACACAGTACTGAATATATGTCTATGGAGATTTTAGTCCTCCAGGTCATGGTTGTCCAAAAGATGCTTCTTCAAAAGATAACTGTACTTGCTTTGTTTTTTCTTGAAGATGTTTCACTTCTCATCCAAGAAATTTCTTCAGTTCTTGGATGAGAAGTGAAATATCTTCAAGAAAAAACAAAGAAAACCCAGTTGCCTTTTGAAAAAAGCACCTTTGGGGTGTACTGAATATAGTGTTGGAAAAATGAAGGATTAAGCACCAGTTGGGCCTCTCTGGAGAAATCTTTCTTTAGCAATAGTCTTGCTAAATAACCATCTATTGCACATCAGAATGTAAGGGCATTAGAAGCAAACCCTCCAATGATAGCTGGAGGGCATGGTTAGAAATTCTGGACTCTTTTCCTACTTTAAATATAATGCAAGTTATTTTTAATCTTTGAATATTGATGAGCTTATTTTTTAAAATTCTGGATTTATGATTGACTGCTGCCTTCTTGTTACATTTCCCTTTTAGTGACAGCTCTTTTTAGCAAATCCCCTTATGATGTCAGACACTGCATGCTTCAGATCTGGGAAGGTATGAGGGACCTGCTAAAATGACTTATCAGATTCTAATCTGCCTTCCAAGCAAAACATGTGTGCTTAAAAATATTAAAAATTGTACTCTTTCAGAGATATAAATCAGAGATTCATTTTAGAATAAAAGCTTGCAACTGATGTCTTATTTGCTGGATACTTTTTTATTACAATAAATGTATTAAATGGAACTATTTCCAATGAAGTCACACTATCCTAATAGAGACTAAAAAAAACAGTAACGGAGTCCCTAAAGAACCAAACAGCGAGAGGAAATATGCCCTACAGTAGGCCACCCATTACTTGAAGGCAAAATAAAATATATGACAGGAATAATTTCATTTTAATAGCTTTAAATACATGCCTTTTTCCCTGTAGAGATACTGTATTTGTTCTGGTTAATTTAAAAAATCTTCCACAAACATCCTGCAAAAAAATCCCTAAAGAATTTGAATCCTTTTATCCTTTGAAAAGAATAAGAAAACAATCCAAGAGAGAGAAAATTAGAATTTAGGTCATTCCACTTCAGAACTAAGAAGTTTAGCTTCTCTATCTGTCTCCTTCCCCTTCCCCCTTCCTCTGCCCCCTCCCCTTTTTTCAAGCCTTTGAGTCATTCTTGAGTCTTAGCACTCCATGGTAGTTTTCTTGGCAATATATTGGAAGTGGTTTGCCACTTCCTTCTTCCAAGTGAGTCTGACTAGCTCAAGGTCACATAGTTCATGCCGAAGGCAAAAAGCTCTTCCGATTTCTAGGCTGCTGACTTAAACCACTACATCAAACAAAGCAATATTTTCATTAGGATTTTAACATAAAAATGTTCTTTTTAAACATATCTTGGCTGCAAAATCCTCGTTAGCAGAATCTAGGATACCTAAAGGCAGGGGTGGGATTCTACCAGTTCACACCTATTCACTAGAACCAGTTGTTAACATTCTAAGCAGTTGAGAGAACCGGTTGTTAGAAGAAATTACTGGCCTAATCCTGTAAGGAAGGCAGGAAATTAACATTCTAGTGTTGCTTACAGAAACTGCCTCTCTGTAAACCCTTGTTACATTCTTGGCAGGACTAGAATTCCTGTCTCAGGAACGTCTCTGGAGTTTTTTTCCCCTCCTTTGCTGCTACTTTGCTTGTGTGAAGTGACCATTCAAAGTTACAATGGCACTGAAAAAAGTGACTTATGACCATTTTTCACACTTATGACTGTTGCAGCATCCCCACAGTCATGAGAGGCCAGGCAAGGAGATGCATGGCTCGATGTGAGTGATATTGAGTTGGCCACACCCAGCCAATAACATGACCACCAAGCCATGTCCACCCAGTCACATGACCACCTAAGTGATACCCACCACCTAAGCCATGCTCACAGAACCGGTTGTTAAAAAAATTGAATCCCATCCCTGCCTAAAGGCAATATCTATCTCATCCCTGGCTGATAATCTTAACGTAAGCTACACCAGACAATGTCTTCTTTTTCCATAATCATGCTTTACAGCTCTCGTATTTCATGTGGTGGCTGAAATACAGGCTGCTGAACATCCTACAGGGAGTGAATCAGTGTTGCCCTCATTAGGTTAATGTAAACCTGCTCAAGAACAGATGGAGTGTCAAGTCCCATCAGGACATATTATTAGTTGTTTCTTTGAGTGGCATTAAAATATGTTTCATTACTCAGAGGCCCTGAAAAAAGGGTAAGGCCAGGTAGTCAAGGAGACAACTGGCAAAAAATTAAAGGTGGGGGCACTTGCAGGAGGATACATGGGACGCAAATGACAAGTGAATCAGATTAATATTTAAGAACTCTAAAGAAAGAGTGAATGATTCACAGAAGATCTTTGCTTAACAGAGGTGATAAGCCTTCTTGATGTTGCTGTTGTTGTTCCGTTCAGGTTAACTTTAACTCTTTTTTTAGTATTTGGCCAATATGTCAAATCATCTAGAACTATTTATCAGCTAATGAGAATTAATATTCATTTCAGTTTCATTTATTTAGTTTTGGTGGTTGGATGATTGACCAGTCACCCAAATAGTATAAATGAATGCTTTAATTTTACTACTAAAACATATTAAAAAAAATTCAATTTCAGAAATGATTTGCAGTGGGAATTCATTCTTGGAACAATACTATCTGATTAACACATAATTCATTCCTCAATCCATCCTTCTCATGCCATTTATCCTTTAATATGCTATCCCTCCCACAATCTCTTTTGTGACTTAAAAAGAGTAGATAATTCGTGGCTTTACCGGGCTATTGAGCCATATGTGTTCCATTGGGGGGATGTATTCTTATCAGATGTGATGTCTTAAAACAGGAATGTCAAACTCACATTGTCACGGTGGCATCATGTGATATATCAGGACTTTTTCCCCCTTTGCCAAACCGGGTGGGGGCATGATGTATCCGGCTTGTGGGCCAGGAGTTTGACAGCCCTTTTTTAAAGGATTGAGAACCATTTTTTCAACATTCCCCCCCCCCAAACACACAAGCTTTCATCTTTGAATTGTAGAAGAAAATATTTGCACTCAATAAGACAGCTAAATTTTCAAAGTGCTTCTACATCATGTTACTCAGAGCTGTGCATTTTTACATTTTAAACCAACAACCTTCCCTGTTATATAAGTACACACTGAAAATTGAAAACGAGCTTTTATAAAGTAAAAGAAAGAAACCAATAATGACTTCCCAGATGGCTGCCTCTCCTGTGATGCAGCTTTTTTACAGCATTAGTGTAATCTCTTGTTATAAACACAGAGTAAAAGGTAGTTTTCTATCGCTTCTTTCAGGTACATTGGCTGATCATGTTAGAAACACAGTGTACTGAGATGCATTCATTAACATGATCACTGCTGATGCTAGGAGAAAAGGCTTGCCAGGATAGAATATTTTCCCCTAAATATTCAATCAATCAGTGTGTAGTTGCATATTAAATAAATTTAAAGCATTTGAGAATATCTCAAATGCAAGAGGGCAAACAGAATTAAACCCATAATTTGATTTGCCGCAGATTTCAAACTTATGAAATACAGCTGGAATGCCTTCCCAATTTTATTTCCATTGAGACAGTTTTGAGGGACTCCAAAGAGAACAGGCACCATCCACACATATCTCTGGGGAGATGCTATTCCAGAAGGCAGGGCCTGTGACAGAGAAGGCATGGTTTTCTCAGCTCTACAAGCTGACAACATTTAATTGAGGAAACCTAGAGCACATCAATTTTTGCTTGAATATACCGATTAGGTAGGAACAACGAGAGACAGGAAGTCCTGAAGACAACCACACCTTACTCCATGAAGAGTTTGACAGGTGACAATCAGCACTGCAAATTTCACCCAGTAGCAGTGATGACACATTGGCATAATCAGAAGTGTCACTTGCCTCTCACACTGCTGCATTTTGAGCTGCAGTTTCCAGATAATCTCCCCACCACCCAAAGAAAAAGGACTAAAGACTTCGCGAATATATAGGTAGTTTAATCCAAAGTGAAACTGGGCAAACCAATCTAAAGATTCTGCACTGGTACAGGGATGTACCTTACAAAGATGTCCTTGCTGCCAACCTTATCTAATCTTTCTGCCTTCTACTGTGTTTTAATTTAGATTGGTTTCAATTAGAAACAATAAAACATGACTCATCTTTGTTTTCACTGGCTTAATTGAAAATAGCTTATAGTTGGCTATGTGGGAGGAAGATTTAAAATGTAGAAGCCTTTAGTCCTCTATGGACCATAACCCTTGAGAAAGTTATGAGCAGGGAGTCACAACAAAGATTAAAAAGCAGACAGGTAGGAAGGTACTTGCAGATCTTTGATTTCTAGGAAAGGCAGAGAAGAAGTCTGTGGTGCTACAGTGCCTCCTTAGAGCTGGAAAGAAAGTGTTGGACCAAGCACAGCATGTTGGAAGCCAGGGCTCTTATGATCACTCCCTACCCCTGTTGTTATAGGCAGCTTTCATTGCCAACATGAGGGCACAAAATGATAGTAGCAGCAAGTAGCTTGGAAGTCAATCTCACATTACATAAGATGTCATACGTATCAGAAGAGCCCCTTTTCTCCACTGTTGTCTTGGTATCTTAGATTCCTCTTCTTCTTCCTCCTCCTCCTCCTCCTCCTCCTCCTCCTCCTCCTCCTTCCAGACAATGAAATCAACTCCACAGAAAAGCTAAAATTATTTTTTATTGAGATTAGTTATAATAACAAATTTTTGCATATCTAATTATGCTTTACCTCCTCCTTCTCCTCCTCCTTATAGTTCACTGAATTGGGAAGGTGTTTGTCTAAGTCACTTCCAAAGGTTATTTGGCTGTTCTGGATGAAGGACAAGTATATTCAAAATGTGATGAATAATTATATGCAACTGTAACATTAGGCACTGTTGCTTTCTGTGCATGCTGAGGACAATTGTGTTTCTTGAGATTATGTCTCCTGAGAGGGGAGGAAGGTTCTCTGCAGTTGCTCTTCCCAAGAGACTGTTTCAAGCATCTGTTGATACATTTACAGCTGGTTCTAATACAATAGCAATATCTCCAATTAGATAACATGCAAACAGCATCTGAAACTGCTGTAATAACTTTTAAAAAGATAATTAGACACTATAGCTCTATATTTAAAAGTATAATCATACTGGAGCAACATGCTTTTGGGGGGAGGGGATTGGAGAAGACATGGAAAAAGGGTGGCCTACTGCGAATTTCAGTTAACAAAAAAACTGTCTGAATCTTTCCATGCTTCAATAAACAAGAAAATATAATATGCAGATACATGGCACATATATTTTTGCAGGACAAATTTGGGAAGTTCAGAAAATTTGAATTACATTCATTTTTGTTGTGTAAAATATAGATATGCAAATTATATGCACATTAGCTTAGTCAGATGACTCAAGTAGCGCTTAATGGCATTGTCCTTTGTGTCATATTTTAAATAATACAATGATATATTTATGATTTGATATAGATTACAGGGTCTAATGTGGTTTTTTTAGGAATGAGCTGAATATAACACAAATTGACAGATTTGTCATACTGTAGCCTTTGTAAAAGAATAGTGTTACTGAACATTGTCTGTGAAAAATGAGTAGTTAGATTTTTGTCATTTAACTCTGAGATTTTTATGGTTGTAGCAAAAGGATTGGACATATGATGAATGTAGTAAAAGGAAAAACAGAACTTTTTCTCAGAATTTTTTGTTACATGAATCCTGCAAGTAAAATGCTACTTGACACTTGTGAAATGAGTGTCTATATAAAAATAAAATGGAAAATAAAAATAGCCTATCAAAACTGGCTTTCCATATTACTACTTCTTCTTCTTCTTCTTCTTCTTCTTCTTCTTCTTCTTCTTCTTCTTCTTCTTCTCTTCTTCTTCTTCTTCTTCTTCTCTTCTTCTTGCTTCTATTACGTATTATTATCTATTATTATTATTATATTATTATTATAATA
The DNA here is from genome assembly GCA_004320025.1 of Laticauda laticaudata. Taxonomy (NCBI): domain Eukaryota; kingdom Metazoa; phylum Chordata; class Lepidosauria; order Squamata; family Elapidae; genus Laticauda; species Laticauda laticaudata. The sequence goes on along the minus strand of BHFT01065770.1, from coordinate 15,685 downwards.
AAAACAACAGTGTACACACAACACAGATGGCTATGCTGGGTTTTGTATCACAAATCACTAGTAGAACACTTCCCAAGCATTTTAGGACTATGTAATGTTATTGGTGGATTATGTGAGCAGATCCAGTAAGTGGGCCTTCTGCAGCTGACCAATGGTGATTTTGTCAGTGCCGATTGTTTTTAAAGCCATGTCACACTGCACCAATGGATGGGAAAGAGGATGTAAAACGAGAGAAACACTTGCCATCCGTTGGTTAACGCGATTCATTCCGTTTTGTACTCACTGCCTCCGTTTTTCATCCTCTCTATCTGTCCAGCATCTGTCGACTGAGGTTCCATCCGCTCAAAAAGGTTTTGAGCTGCTCAAAACTTTTTGAGCGGAAAATGTATCCAACGCGTCCGTTCTGCACCGCATCGGGGAACATCCGCTTCTACATCTGTTGTCATCCGTTACGCATCCGCTATATCCGCAGGCATCGCTGCGCATCCGCGCAACTCACATCCCCTCCAGCGGAAGCGGACACAGTAGAAAGTGAAACGGATGCGGAACGGGATGCACAGCGTTAGTAGCACGGATAGAGAAGGATGAAAGCAGATGCAGCTCGCAAAAGAAAGCATTTTAAAACGGAAAAAACATTCGAGAGGGACCTATCTCGGATATTAAGGATGTCTAGAGGATGCCTAGAGGATGCAAAAGGACACATAGGGGAAAACCTATATGTGCCTATAAAAGGGGGAGCAACTCACCTGGATCTCACTTTCAGTGCAGCAGCCCTGCCTGTGCAGACCTCTGCAGCCTCATCTGCCTCTTGCTCTTCCACCAGCATCCAGTCATGTCCACCATGGATTGTAACACAGTCCTTTTGGGAGCCACCATTCTTCTGCAACAGTGCGAAGCCATCTACACAGCTCTTTCAACTGTTTCTATGGGAAGAAAAGGAGGTGGCCAAGAAGTGTCTGGATCCGAAGATGGATGGGAAAAGAGCAGAGTAGGACTGTACAACAAGCTGATGGTGGAGCTGAGAAACGCAAGACCCTCGTGCATTCCAGAATTCATGAGGATGCCTCCAGCCTGTTTGATGAAGTTGTGGAGCGTCTGAGAACCCAGTTGACCAAGCAGAGCATCAACTTTTCCGGCACCGGACGCCTGCCGGGTAGCCTGTGTGCAAGGTGAGCGCCGACGCCCACATGACTAACTGGCACCTGCCCTCCGGGACCACACGTACAGGAGCATGCAGTACCGGGCTGGAGGGTGCCACAACCACATCCCAATTGTGGTCAGAGAAGATGATGCAGGGCATCATCGAAGAATACCTGGAGGACTCCTCCAGTGCCCCTCCACTGAAGAAGCTGGAAGAAAGTTGCAGAGCAGTGGTATCAGAAGTGAAACTTTCCCCACACTGTGGAGCCATAGATGGCAAGCACGTGGCCTGCAAAGCGCCAGCCAAGTCGACTTATTTCAACTACACTATTTCAACTCCAAGGGCTCTTTCAGCATCATCTCTTCCCATGGTCAATGCTAACAACAAGTTCATGACATCGATGCTTCAGGCACGGGTCAGCTTCAGATGCCCAGGTATACAAATGCCAGTCACCTCAAGGAGGGCTGGAATGCAACCTCATCATGGGCTTCCCGATCCAGACCCCTGCCCAACGACACACAAGATGGTGTCTTCACAATCTCATGCGCACCCGCTACCCAGTCTTGCAGAACAGGCTCGTGACCTCCAACAAGGCAATAGGGACATGGAGCCTGGGGAATGGAGGCAAGGGCGAAACCTGATAGACACTGGGATGTGCAAGGCCCCAACAGAGGCCTCATGGAAGGGAAAAGCAGCGCAACCTCCTGAGACACTGTGCAACTCCCCAGCTGGAGCAGTGGAGTGGCAAGACAGGATGATAGATGCTTAATGGATGCTTCCTTGAGCCTGTCTCATCACACTGATGAGATGGGCCATGTATGTTGGGTGGCCTACAATGAACAGGGCATTTAATAAAGAGTTGTGTTTATGTTGAAATGTGTGAATGAAGAATTAACATTATTATTGATCATAAAGGGCCATAGGTGTGGCAGCTGGGAGGTGGGACCCATACAGTCCCACTATGCTTGCACTGGAGGTTTATCTATCCCACAACTATTACCCATCCCAAAGGTATCCCTTGCCCATCCCACAGCTATTTCCGTACCAAAGGTATCCCTGCTATCCACAGCTATTACCCATCCCAAAGGTATCCCTGCCCATCCCATGCTATCCTTACCCATCCACAAGCATGCAAAGGCTTTTAAACCATTTCTAAAAGTTTCACCAAGACTTTATTTATAAAATAAATGAAAGCAAGTGTGTGAAGCAAAGATCATCTTTATTAATAACAAGCTGTAAAAGAAAAATGACCCAAGTCAAGTGTCCAAAGCAAAAATAAAGTCAACAGGTAGCCACCCAGTCTCTGGCACTCTTCTTGGTCACTTCGGAGTGTGCCCTTCTCAGGGTGAAGGGTCCAGGTGCTGTGGAGAGGTGGCTGCGCTGGATGCTGGTCTGAAGCGCCATTGGGTGCCTGGCCCCAAGAGGACAACAGGGAACGGTGTGTTGAGAAGCTCAGACAGCTGGCCCAGGCCCCGTGATGCTGAGAGCCCCTTGCTCCATTGACATGGGTGTCTCAGCCCCAATACCGAGACAGATGTACTGAGGCCGGGCTTGCTTGGGTGGGTGGAAGCGGGCAGTGTGTAGTGGGCTGTCTGGTCTTGTAGCTGCGTGTGAGGACTGGTGTCAGTGGCATCTGTGGCATGGGTGGCATCAGTGGCGTGGGTGCATTGGTGGCACCAGTGGCACCGTTGCATCTGATGTACATGTGCCTGGACGGGAAGGGCTGCCTGTGCTGCTGGAGTCCTTGTTAGCCATATCTTGGTAGGAGAGGGCTTGTGGAAAGCCTTGGAAGGGCAGTGACTCACCTGGGGGAGGAGCAACCTGACTGGGTGGAGCAGGTTCATCTTGTCTGGAGGGTTGAAAAGATCGTGATCCTCTCCTTCACCACCTGGTAATGGGGTTCCGCCATGTTCATGAGGTCTGGTTGACTAGTGAGGAAGGCTTTTCGGTTGGAGGATGGGGCGTCGGGTTGTACCAGCTGAGAGAGGATCTACGCTGCTCCTGATGGTGTCTCTTATCTCCAGCCAGGACAGTGTGGCTCTGCTGTCTGGTTGCCCTCTCTGCCTTTCTGTGGAGTGGAGCTGGAGTGGATACAGTTGAGCTGTGTGGAAGTGCCTCTCCTTGCTCCCACTTGCGTCAGGGTATCCATGCCGCTCCGCCACGGGTTGTACAGCTGTCAGGGGTTCCGTCGTGGCACACTCCACAGATACCTGCCTGAGACAGGAGCTGACTCCTCTGCCAGAAGAGGACTGGCTCTCAGCAGGCTGCCTGAGAAGAGGTGTGTGAGGAGGGCTGCTCCTTGGTGGCGGATCCACCCTCCAAGAAGCTGCACTTAGCCCATCACGTAGGTCTCTCTGTCCGGTCAGTTGACCACGGCCTGGCCAGATTTCTTGATTCAGCTTCCCGTACCAGGTATGATGTGCTTCCACCAGCCAAGAGCACCTCGAAGTGTATAGCCCAGGCTCTCCGCCTTCTCTCTCCAAGCAGCCTGCTTCCTTTGGTGTCGCGATAGAGCCTGTGTCCTTCCGCCATAGATACATCGTTCTCCTCAGCCACTCCAGCACCTCATCCTCATTGTCCTCTTCTAATGTTGTATTGCCTCCTCTCCCATTCTCCGTCTTCTCTTCCTCCCTTTGGCAGGGCCATATGGGCCCTCATCAGAGGGGCTTCGAGGTTGTTGGGGCTGCTCCTCCACACCACCAGCAGCAGCAGCAGCAACAACAGTAGCAGCAAAAGCAGGACCAGCAGACCCAGCAGCTCAGCACCAGCAGCACCAGCCAGAACCAGGTGCACCAGTAGGACCAGCAGACCTGGAGCACCAGCAGACCAGGAGCACAGAGCAGGACCAGGAGCAGCGCCAGCAGAGTAAGCACAGCAGGACCAGCAGGAGGAGGAGCAGCTCCAGCAGAGTAGCACCAGCAGAAGTACCAGCACCAGGAGCAGCGCCAGCAGAGTAAGCACCAGCAGAAGCACCAGCACCAGGAGCAGCGTCAGCAGAGTAAGCCCACCAGAAGCACCACCCACCAGAAGCAGCATCACAAAGCACCAACACCAGAAGCAGCATCAGCAGATTAAGCACCAGCAGAAGCACCACCTCCAGAAGGCAGCATCAGCAGAAGCCCAGCACCAGAAGATCAGGACCGGGCAGCAGAAGCCCCACAGAAGCAGAGTCAGGGCCAGGGGTGGGAGGTGGCCCTGTCCCTCTTGCCAGGGCTGGCAAGATGGCAGAGGCTTCCATTTCTTCCCCATGGTGGCTGGCTGGCTGGCTGGCTGGCTGGCTGGCTGGCTGGAGAGCTGTGTCTGGAAGCAGGTCTTTCCTCTGAATGTGACCTGCTTGGGAGCTGCTTCCCTTTATTCCGCGGGGCTGACACAATGCATCCTCCCCGCATGCGCAAGTGAACGCTAGGCATCTGCTTGGCATCTGCTAGGCTTCGCTAGGCATCCGCTAGGCTTCCGCTCTGCATCTGCTTCATCTGCTTGCATCCGCTGTCATCCGCTGTGCATCCGCTGTGCATCGCTCTTTCCGTTCCACATCCACTTTGCTGTGCTCCCCGGAAGCCTTGCGGATGTGCCATCCGCTCTCATCGCTTCCATCTGCTAGGCTTCCGTGGAGATCCGCTTTCCATCCGTCCTACGTCCTCCCCCATCCTTCCTTTCCATGTTGTCCGCTCTGGTTATGCAAATTTTTGCCCCTTTTGAGAGCGGATAACAATGGATGGAACATTTTTCTCATCTGCTGTGTCCTTTTTACAAACGTTTGCATCCGTCGGCCAGTGTGACAGGGCCTTAAGTGCTTGCCTTGGTCTTTAGACATAGCACCAGTGTGCGAGTGCCACTGGAACCATCTGCACTGGCCAGAGTCTCTGCAGTTTGATTTTCAAGTCCTGATATCTGGTGATTTTTTCAAGTTGTTCCTTATCGATTCTGCTGTCACCAGGTATGCAATGTTGATGATCCACACTTTTTTCTTCCTCCAATCGAGATATCCAGGGTATAGTGTTCCAAAACTTTATCAGTCTGGATTTGGAAGTCCCACAGAGTTTTGCATGCTCATTTTCAACCACTTTTCAGGCTATTGATACCACCAGTTCTTTGCTACAGGCAGGTGGTAGTTGTGACACAAGTTCCGGTGGACCATCTGAGTGACTATTTGTGACGTTGTTTGTAGTCAGTCTGAGAGATTGTCTTAACACAGCTCATTATGTGATGATGGGTTTCATCCACTTCTTTGCAGAATCTGCATTTGGGGTCATCACCAGATTTTTCTATTCTGCTTTGATTACATTTGTTCTGATGGCTTGTCTAGGGCTGAAAGAATCAGGCCTTCTGTCTCTTTCTTCAGTGTTCCGTTGGTCAGCCATAACCAGGTTTGTTCCTGATCTACTTTTCCTTGGATCTTTTCAAGGAACTGTCCATGCAGTGTTACACCAGCTGTCAGCCTGAGTTTTCATTGCTGTTTCCTATATTGACCCTTGGATTTGCTGCACTTTGAGCAGCTTCCTATTGTTGACCTCCATCAAAGCTGGTTCAACACTGTCTTTCACATAATCTGCCAGATTATTATTATTACTATTATTATTACCTTTATTGTCAGAGTACAACCTGTGTACAATGAGATCAGGTGAGCCTCCCTTCATCCACTGCCCCCCAACACAACTCACAGTGAGGACAGAAGTCCCTAATCCGGTCCCAATCTTATTACACTTATTACACTCTCCATGCACATAAGCAAAAGGAAATAAACAGAATTGGCCAAGAATTTATTTATGCCAGTGGCTTCTGACTAACTGAATTACTATTGGGAGTTTGCATCACTAAGCAGGAACACCGACTTCAGAGGTTCTAGGTTGTTTTTGACTTAGTAGATCCAGGCTGGGTAGCTGGATGATTTTCACATCTAACCTCAATCTCTCATCTGTAGGTTGCTATCATTTGCCTGGAATGAAATGTGCTTTTAAATTTGGTGTTTCAGGAGTTCTCACTGATTTGATCAGCTTTTAATTGCTAGATTAACCTTTTTTTAAGAAGACTTCAGATAGATGCTTTCTATCCAAATGAATCAGATACTAGCTGTTCCATCTTTAAGGATCCCTAGAGATAGAGGTAGACCAGGTTCATTATACATACTTTTAATTGAGGTTCAGCTCCATCATTTCCTGCAAGATATTGTGCATATGTGTGTATTTATTAAGAAAACAGATGAATGACAAGGGGAAAATATGAGAAGGTTATCATTGACTGTATCTGATTCCATGAACGAAGTTCCTAGTCTTGAATAACTCATCAGAGGAAGCTTCAGAGATCTGTGTGAACATGGGACTTACAATAAATATCTGTATTAGCACAGAAAGTCCAGTTGCCTCTTGAAAAAGCACCTTTGGGACAACCATGACCTGGATGACTGAGAATCTTCATAGTTCCCTTTGTATTTATGACAAGATTCTCCCTACAGCAGTGGTCTGTAGGAAATCTCAGGAGCTGTGCTCTGACTGGAGAAGCTTCTTAGATGAGGTTCTTTTTCTCAGAGAAGCTTCTTCTCTGACTCTCACCATCCAGTCAGAGCAGAAAGAATCTTCTTGGATGAGAAGTGAAACATCTTCAAAGAAAAACCAGAAAGTCCAGTTGCCTCTTGAAAAAGCACCTTTGGGACTTCATTCTGGAGGGNTTCTTGGATGAGAAGTGAAACATCTTCAAAGAAAAACCAGAAAGTCCAGTTGCCTCTTGAAAAAGCACCTTTGGGACTTCATTCTGGAGGGAACTCTCCCTAGAGTGGTCAGATGGCCACATTCATTGGGAATCCAGAGATCAGGGCTTTCAATATTTCAACCTGAGGAGGAGAAATTGGGCACTTAGATAACAATGCCTGGTCTAAGTCCCCTTCAAAATGAAGCAGCCAGGATAGGCCAGCGCTCTGAAAAACTAGCTGACTATATAATTTGCTTGCATCCCTCTTTATTTCCCTTTCATGAATTTGTTGCTGCCATTGTACTAGAAGTCCAATTCATTAAGCAAGGGCTTAACTATTGAGTCTACATTTAGAAATATTCTTCCTTGTTGAATCTGACTGTGCATTTAAAAATTGTTTGGCCTCCAGGAAGCTCAGCTAGATCTTGTTAGCTTTCACCAGCAGAGATGATAGGGAGCAAATAACTGTTGCTAAAGCTGTTTTCTTAAGTTTCCTTAATAGCTTATGCAAGCCCATGAGACAATTGTTCAGTTTCATTTTGGCTCAATACTCTCTACTGTTTTTTTAACAGAATGAAGAGAGAAATTAGCATGTAATTTTTGTTGCCTTTCTTGTTAACGCAAAACAGTTCATTTGCTGCTCAGCTGTTTGTTTCTCATCATTCAAAAAGTTACAGAGACACTTGCTTAACAAAATAACAAACAATAGAGGTCATCCCACAGCTTTGGATATGGCTCTGTGGGCCACCAGCATTCTGACATATTAACAGATATCAGCTACCCAATTCTCTGACAGCCAAACCCTTTTCAGAGCTTCGAGGAGGGACAGAACCTGTATTCTTCTCCCTTCAAATGTTTTTAATAAAAAGCTGAAATTATGCAGGAGGCTAAGAGGCAGAGGTGGGATTCAACTGGTGTTATTGCTGGTTCGGTGACTACATTTTGCATGAGCATGGGTGGGTCAAATAGCACCAAACACAGAACTGGTTCGGTGTCCACTGCTCTTCAGAGCTACTGGTTCTACAGAGCTGGGCAGAACCAGTAGCATCCTATCCCTGCTAAGAGGGGAACTGTAAAACAAAACAAATTTAATATAATACACTAGGGAACCAAATACTTTATCTTTAAATGTTTTGAGAACAAGACCAAAAAGAAGGTATTCCAGGGCTACCTAGAACCAATCTAAAAGTTGGGGACATGGGCAACTTATCATTTTCAAAGCAGTAGAAAAGAGAACTATTTAATATAGAAGAAACAATCAGAGTCATTGTATTAAACCATTTTAATTTCAATTGCATTTCAGTGAAACTAAATTAAAATAAAAATGTATCCTGGGCCCATCCATGTTTTAGAGCAGGGGTGGGGAATGATGGCCCATGCTGGCTCAGGAATTCTGGCTGTTGAAGTCCACAAGTCATAAAGTGGACCATAGTTCCCCACCTCTGTTTTAAAGTATGGCATGAGCCATAACACGCAAAGCCTGAATGTGAGCTTTGGGGCTGCAAAAAGAGATACAGCTCTGCCTTCGATGTCTGGGTGACTCCATCATTTTTTATGGCTTAGGAAAGCTGCTCTGTTAATGGAATGAGCCAAATGGAAACAATGGACTAATTCTGGCAATGTGAATTAGAAAAAGTGCTTTGCTATCATTATCACAATTAGGGTACTCTAACACATTTTTAGAAGCACAAAATTCATTTTCAGGCTAGAGAAGATCTCATGATTGATCAAACATAACCACAGTGCTGGAACTCATTGCACAAAGCACCCATAGATTAAGTGACTTCTATTTTGTTTGAAAAATAAGCATTAGTAGGCATTAGCCCCTGCAGGTAATTTTCTTCCACTGTACACTAAATTATTTCAGGGCAGTGCAGTGTAACACAATTCTTGATATAGGTCATTCTCTGAGCAGCTGCAGTCAAAAGGCTTTTTGCTGCAGCAGTTGCCAAATCTTATTTTCACACATACTAGCTTTGGGGTTTTTATTTGATAAAAAAATATATTGGGCAAATCCCAGTATAATTCTATTTACTCTCTTTAAAAAAATTAAATTACCTTTTAAGTCACCTTTCTGAACTCTGCCCACTCAAGGCAGATAACTAGATAATCTTAGCATTCAAATTAGTAACAACATATTCAGCAAAACACAGCTATTAAGTACCATTTTAAATTATAAGTTTTTAAACATCTTTTTGAAAACTGAAAATTATATGTTCTTTGTTTGAAGACTGTCTCGCTGCTCACCAATCCATAGGGATTTTCTTCCTGGCAAATAAAAATATCAGGCAGCAGTACAGGGAAAAATCTGTAAAAAATTAAGCTGCCATGACTTCATGAAACCTAGCACATGAGTAATATGTTAATTACTTAACAATTAATTACTTAATTGTTAATTGATTAATCATCTCAGTTGTTGTTTGAATTTATTTTATTGACCTCTTTACTCTATTAAAGTTTTTTTTTAAATTGTTTCATAGATTTTTAGAATTGTAAGCCACCCAGAGTTACTTGATTGAGCTGGGTGGCTATAGAAATTGAATGAATTAATCAATAAATCTACCATTTACAAAATCTGCAGAAGCACTCTTATCCCCATGTCTTATGGGGACATTCATAACAGTACTTTTATAGATTTTCTAAGCAGTAGATCTATCCTGGTAAAAGATCCACATATAGCCTGTTACCACATTGCTGAGGGAAACCCAAATGAAAAATCTAACTTTCAATACAAGTCTGTGTCATATGGGACCTTTTAATGAGTCTCCTATGCAGAAAAACATGTGAGGTCTTAATTAATATCGTTAGCATTCAGATTCCCTTCAGTAGCTGGATCAGTGTTGCAAAATGACTGCGTGGACTAAAGAAATAGCCAAGCATATAAAACAATTGAGCTTTTTAAAAACAAAAGCAAAATAATATACTTGACTATACACATCTACTAGTTGCTGGGCTTATGTCATGTCTCCTAACAAATAACCAGAGGCTCTTAAAGTGGTTATTACCTGCATGGAAGAAATGGAAAGACTGAGGCCAAAACAGGAGGCACTGCCGAAGCTGAAAACACAAATGCATGAGAATGTTGGTAGCCAATCCTAAAAAAATCTGATGTGTATGTATAAGATGGTTGATAACTAATGGTTTATGGTCATGATCTTTCTAGAGGATGTAAGTTTTTTCCTATTTCTTTCATGAATGAGAAAATGAATTAGACATTTCAAGTGGTCAAACTTATGCCAAAGAGAGTAACACTGGGCTAGAAGCCAAGTGATGTTAGTTCTAGTACCACTTTAGACAAGAAGCCAGCTGAAACCAGTCACTCTCTCTCAGCTCTATGAAGAAGGCAAAGGTAAACCACTTCCAAAATCCTGTCAAGAAAACTGTAGGACCAGTCTAGGCAGTCACCAGGAGTCAACATTGACTTGAAGGCATGTGTGTGTGTGTATGCACACAAACACACACACACACAAAAGGCACCCTGATTAGTGATCTTGAAAGTACTGACCCATCATCAGTTTAGAATTCCATACATACTTTCAGTTTTGCAGAAAAATCTACCACTTCAAATATATTCAGAAGCTCTTTCCCTTTTTTACAATGATATAAATCTGTAAATATGTATTCTGTTCTGTATGGAACTTGGTAGGTTCCAAGTCCCTCATTCTGATTGGCCGAAAAAGCCACTTATGGATTGGTTAATTAAGAACCAATCCAGGAAGCCACCAACGGCGGGAACAATTAAATGAGTGTCATTGGCCACAAGCCGCAGGCAAGCCGCTATATAAAGGGCTGCCGCGGCTTGGGCTATGTTCCGTATCTTTTGTCTAGTGAGTTTAAATAAAATAGTTGTTGTTTGGAACCCGGTCTCATGCGCTTCTTTCCGGACGGAACATATTCTATTTTTCTTTTGTCTTCTGAAAGAAATACTCTGAAAAGTTCTTTATTATTCCCTCACTTCATTTTCTCCCTCTTCTTTTAGGAGAGAGAAAATAAAGATGACACCTAACAACTTTTGCTATTGCTAGAATTAACTAGTAAGAAAACTTTGTATTCATTGAAAATTGATCTAGGCTAGTTAATTGGTTCTATTTCTGTTCATTTGCCTACAAAGCAAATGTCAGAAACACTGTCCTCTTCCTGTCTTCTGAATGAATGCAGCAAAAAAAAAAATCAACATGTTTGAATTTAGCAGCTGTGTTTTCATCAAGTTCTAGTTTCTTCAAAGTGATAATAGAAATCTCTTTTTCTTTTGGATATCAAAGCTGTGTATCCAGTGCTTGCTTGTTAAGAAGGCATTTTATCAATGCTTAAAGAAAGTGCATTTTAGATTGTCCAGTCTTACTCCTATGCATGGTAATATACTAGAAGTGGTGAAAAACGATGTCCAGCAAAAAAGGTAAAAAGCAGTCCAGCAAGGGTAGAAACAGTGTCAGAATGCCATCAGATATTTTGTGTCAGATATTTAGCTAAATAATTAAAGAATTCCATAACAGAAGTATGGAACAACAGTTTATTTGTAGTACAACCTCATCTAGTCCTCTGATCCACAGCTTTGTTACACGCACAGGTACTAAAGAGTGGATAGGAAGTGAAGACTATATGCACATTCTACCGTTCATAGCCCAATATTCTTCTCTACATTTAATCTGCTCAAAATCAGCCACATGAATCTATTGCTTCTTTGTCTTATATTTCTTTGTCAGTACAGTTCAATAAATTTGAAATTTGTTTTAAATTCCTTTAAGAATTGCAAGAATCAAGCCATCTGGATAGTACAATACAAAAAAGAACAGGGACTATAAGAATGGCTGTGGTTGGGTGAAGAATTCAAAGGAAATATATTTGTTAATTTTGCACTTCTCTAAAGTGCACCAATCCATCAATTACTATGGTACATCAAGATCAACTTAGGTAAGAGTGGCCAATTTACTGACTATTTGAACTGGATTTCTAAAACCTTAAATGAACATTATCTATATTGCCTTTTCTTTGTAGTTTTGGGCAATTACAAGTTTGCCATGAAGTAAGATCTTCTGTTACTTCAGGCAAATGCAAATTGGCATGGAATATTGTCTCCTTTGCAATTTTCCCTCTTTTCTTTCTCTTTCTCTTTTTAAATTGGAAAATTTTCTCTTTATATATTTTTACAAGGGATCGTTCTATAAAAGTTCCTTTTTAAATGGTTCATATCCCCTAGTGGGCAACCATCACTGCACTTAACTTTTGCTTTGCTGTAACCACGAGCTATTTCAGTCTAGTTTGCTAATTCTATTGCAATAAGCACACTTTTGGGGGGAGCATTTCTGCTGTTGTGTATTTTCCCCACATGAATCAGAATTAAACATTATCCCTTTTCATTTTTAATCCTGATCTTAAACTGCTCCTGCCAGTAGAATTATACATTAAGCACAAATGAATAATTTTTAGAATCCAAAATATCACACAGACACTGAGTTGTAGCATTGGAATGAATTATATAAACAACTTAACAGAAAGGAAGCTTTGTCATATGTTTCAAATACTAAGTAGAGCAGTCTCAAAGGTGCTTTTTCAGGAAGCAACTGGACTTTGTTTTTCTTTGAAGATGTTTTGCTTCTCATCCAAGAAACTTCTTCAGCTCTAACTGGATGGTGAGGAATCGAAGGATTTATATTCCTTGCTGAGAGCTGGTCATTTGCATTCTTTTAAAGAGTTGTTGAGGCCATTTGGAGGTTTATCTGTGTCCTCAGGGTCACCTGAGTAGTGCAAATGTGTGTGAAGCCTTCTTGGCTACAGGATGTTTTCTGCCCTGTGTTCCTTCACTGTTGAAGACAGGTGCAGGGTATTGTGGATGAATTTGTTGTCTCCATCTCAAATGTGTCTTATTATTCAAAGCAACCTTTTTCATGTAGAAGAATTAAAGAATAAAGGAAATAGTCAGGCTACTTTATTGTAATTGTTATGAATAGCAATGATCCCTACTTGGTTAATCCAACTGTGTTACTGCAACAATGTGAACAGAAGTTCAAAGAGCTACCTGCCCCAAGATATAATGTGCTGAGTTTCCATTTTTTTCTGATAGAGCTTCAATCCCATGCTTGTGGCTGCCATCTTGACTGATAGATGCTCCTGGATGGTATCCTTTCTCCGACACAGATCTAACTTCCTTCTCCTTTTTCCTTCAAAGTGGATGCACTTTTGGTTTTGTAAACATAAACAAAGAACATGGCACACTCTGGAGTGCATTAATATCAGTAGAAGTTGAGATTTTATAACTAGCTTTGTCATATATTTTCCTATTTTTTCTTTTATTAGAAAATGCTGTGATGATCTATATCATCTATATATCTAATCTATATTTCTACATTTTGTGTCCTTCTGACAAGCAAAGTCAACAAGGAAGCCTGATTCACTTAACAACTATTAAGGTTGGAAAGGTTGTTAAATGGGGCAAAACTCACTTAACAACTGTCTCACTTAACAACAGAATTTTTGGGGTCAATTGTGGTCATAGGTCGAGAACTAACTGTACACACGCACACACACATACATACTGAAGTTTTCTCATATGGTGTTCAGTGAGGTATACACATGAACATGGTTTGAAAACTTCCAGAGTCTCACACTACTGTGTGTATGGAGGGAAGAACCTCTTGAAACCACTTCCTCTTGCTTTAACTCAACACTCATCCATTTATGGGATACAATTTCTAACTTTGCATCTTTGTTTTTCCATCATAACATGTCCTAAACACTCTTAACTTTGCCCTTCAGCCACCAAAGATGTCAGTTTCCTTTGCTCATGGTTTGATGTAACTCTCTTCCTTGTTCCCAGATTATGGCTTTCCAGGTGTTACACCAACTAGAAATCAGAAGACCATGAATTACACTCCCACCTTAAGAATAAAGCTGGTTGGATGATCTTAGATTCATCACACTCTTTCAGTCTTAGGAAGGAGGCAATGGCAAACTGCTTCTGAAATCTTGTAGGGAAACTGCAGGGATTGGCCAGAAAGTCTTCGGGAATCAACGTACAAAAATGCTCCTTAGAAAAGAGAAAAAAAGCTTCTAGAAGGGTAAATGAAAGTTCATGTCAGTGGAAATATACTTCATATTATCACCCCTATTTTTATGTGCAGTACAGACCTGTTTTTCTCCTTTATTTAACATGATCTACCACTACAATGTTGAATTAGCACCCTTTTATATATGATACACTTGGTATCTGGCTGTTAAGCATCTACATTATTAATAGATAGTTTCACAGCATGAAATGTTTCCTTACAAAGCCTGGCAGAACACCAGAGGACTGTTTGTTTGTACTCTTGATTCTAACATACCATCTGCATCAAGAGATTGAATTCTTTTATACGTCTCCAGCAAGAATCACACTAAACTTACATGCATAAAATCCTGTTATGTTAACTCACACTCCAGTGTAAAAAAGAGAGAAAGTAAATAAAGAGAAACCTTAACCATGACCTTTCTTCTTGCTACTTGCAAAAATAAATTTCAACATGAAAACATGAATGAAATCTTGAGATATATAGATTTTTTAAAATATCTGAAATTGTGAACCATACCTAATTTTATGCTAAGTATAGGCCCTGTTACCAAATTTAAACCAAACATTTTATAATTAATTGGGACATATTTTATAACCACAAAGTTAAAACTAATATTACAATACTGCTTTAGAACTTTGCTTAGTGAAGAATAAGTGGTTGCTTTGCCATAGTCAAACCACAAGATAAAGCATTTGCACAGGAAAACACTGTTTGAAACATTGATGGATGTTCAAAGATCACAATCATAGGATAATATAAAATCTAAAGGCCCTGTCACACTGCCCAATGGATGCAAAACGTTTGTAAAAAGCATCCGTTGTTATCTGCTCTCAAAAGGGGCAAAAATTTGCATAAGCAAGAGCAGATAACACGGAAAGGAACGTACGGGGAAAGGAAGCAGAGCGGATGCAGAGCGGATGCACAGCGGATGCGTAGAGGATGCAGAGCGGATGCGTAGAGGATGCAGAGAGGATGCGTAGTGGATGACGCGGATTTGTAGCTGCATCCACTTTCATCCTTTCTCCGTCCGTGCTACTAACGCTGCGCGTCCGTTCCACTTCTCCCTGCGTACGTTTACCGCTGGAATGGATTTGAGTTGCGCGGATGCGCAGTGGATGCCTAGCGGATATAGCAGATGCGTAATGGATGCAGAACGGATGTCCCCAGTATGCCTAGAGGTATGCAGAACGGATTGCATTGGATACATTTTCCGCTCAAAAGTTTTGAGCAGCTCAAACCTTCTGAGTGATGAAATGTCAATAGACGGATGCTGGACGGAAGAGAGGAAGCAAAACGGAGGCAGTGAGTACAGAACGGAAGCATCGCGTTTAACCCAACGGATGGCAAGTGTTTTTCTCCGTTTTACATCCTCTTTCCATGCGTTTGGTGCAGTGTGACAGGGGTTAAAGGGCCTGTCACATAGGCCGACGGATGCAAAACGTATGTAAAAAGGAACACCGCGGAGAGAAAAATGTTCCATCCGTTGTTATCCACTCTCAAAAGTGCCCGAATTGGCATAAGCAGAGCGGACAACAACGGAAAGGAACGGACGGGGGGAGGATGTAGCGAGGAATGTTAAGCGGATGCTCATGGAAGCCTAGAGGATGGAAGCGGATGGAAGCGGATGGAAGGGGATGACACATCTGCAGGGCTTCCGGGGGAGCACAGCAAAGCGGACACGCAATGGAAGGAACGGATGCAGAGCGGATGCAGAGCGGATGACGCGGATGCAGAGCGGAAGCCTAAGTGATGCCTAGCAGGTGCAAAGCGTTCACTGAGCATGCGGGAAGGATGCATTGCGTCAGCCCCGCGG